>NW_026844028.1:100511534-100599757 GCF_029531705.1 Pantherophis guttatus | reverse complement strand
AGAGAAGAGAAGAGAAGAGAAGAGAAGAGAAGAGAAGAGAAGAGAAGAGAAGAGAAGAGAAGAGAAGAGAAGAGAAGAGAATGAACAGAAAAGGAATTTGTCTCTGGAGCATAGGTTCTCAGTGTACATACAAACAACAAAGTAATATAATCAAGTAATATAACAAAGGATCATAACAAATAATGAAGTAGGTCCAACTATTCCAATGCTAGGCCATAGCAAATCTCTTCCCATGACTATAAATGTCCAGTGTTGAGGAAACATTAATGCTTCCACTTCTTAAGGATATGAGATATCCTAACAAATAAAAGGAATATAGGATTGTAGGAATTGAGTATGTCTAGTCTAGAGAAAAGAAAGACCAGGGGTGACATCATAGCAGTGTTCCAATATCTGAAGGACTGCCACAAAGAAGAGAGGATCAATCTATTTTCCAAAGCTCTCAATTGAGAGACAAGAAACAATGAATGGAAGCTAATCAAAGAGAGATCCAACCTAGAACTAAGGAGAAATTTCCCGACTGTGAAAACAATCAACCAGTAGAACAACTTGCCTTCAAAATTTGTGGGTGCTCCATCACTGGAGGCTTTTAAGAAGAGACTGGACAGCCACCTGTCTGAAATGGTATAGTGTCTTCTTCTTGAGAAGCGGGTTGGACTAGAAGACCTCCAAGGTCCCTTTCAAATCTATTATTCTATGTTCTATGTTAAGTTTAGGCTGTTTTCTTCTCTCACTTGTCCCAAAACCTCCAAAAATATCACATTAAGGGAGTGGTCTCATGTTTGATCCATGGGTGAAATCCAGCAGGTTCTGACAGGTTCTGGAGAACTAGTAGCAGAAATTTTGAGTAGTTCAGAGAATCGGTGGCAAAAATTTTGAGTAGTTTGGAGAATCGGCAAATGCCACCTCTTGTTCTGCCCCAGCTCTGGATTCCTGAGGATATTGATACACACCAACAGTCCTTATCAAATTTATTAAGTAGCAAGAATAAACCAAAGTCCGGCAAAGATTGGCAACCAGCCCAGAAAACAAGATATGATAAGACTTTTCCAAAAATGCTCTGATGATAATTACAAGTTGTTTCCAGCAAGAAACTTACTAACGGCGTGTGACTTAAATAGGCTAAGGGAGTGGCCAATTATCCTCAAGCCTTACTCTCGAGGAGACCCCCTCCTCCTAAGTAACCACTCCTGCCTTTTGGCAGCCCTGCGTGCACGAGCATTGAGAAGAGGCTCCTTCACTTCGCTCTCTCCACTTGAAGGAGCCTCTGGAGGTTCTGAAGGCCCTGGCTGAGTCTCTGCCTCTGGCACCACATCCTCTTCGGCCTCCTCGCTGTCCGACGTGAGCGCCGGCTGTGCAGGCTGCTGGCGCAACCCCACACCAGCCTCCTCGTCGTCGGGATCAGCCACAATCTGTGCAGGCCGCTGGCGGGCCACAACATCTCTGGCTAGCCCCAGAGTGGGGTGGGAATGGAGATTTTGCAGTATCCTTCCCCTGCCACGGCCACCAAGCCACGGCCACCAAGCCACACCACGGCCACCAAGCCACGCCCACATAACCGGTAGTATAAAAAATTTGGATTTCACCACTGGTTTGATCCATTACAGACTGAAAACACCAGAAGGAATTTGTGTTTAACTTCAACGGAATTTAGAAACTTCATGGTTATTCTTAGGTACAGAAAGAAAGAAAAAGAAATAATAAAATGGCTTAGGACCTGGTTATCTACGAGACCGCCTGCTGCCACCAGTAGCCTCCCACTGGCCGGTACGCTCCCGTAGAGAGGGGCTCCTCCGGGTGCCGTCGGCCAAACAATGTCGACTGGCGGCCCCCAGGGGGAGAGCCTTCTCTGTGGGGGCACCTACTATCTGGAACGAGCTCCCCCCGGAGATACGGAGGATCCCGGATCTGCGCACCTTCCGCCACGCTCTTAAAACCTTTTTATTCCATCAGGCTGGCCTGACCTAATTTTTTCCCTTTTAAAACACAAATTTTAATTTGTTTTTAATTTATTGGGGTGTTTTTAAATCTGTCTTTCGGCCAAGTTGTTTAATTCGGTTTTATTCTGTTTTTAAATTTTGTATTTATGTGTTTTTATCTTGTGGCTGTTCACCGCCCTGAGTCCTTCGGGAGTAGGGCGGTATACAAATCAAACTAAACTAAACTAAACTAAACTAAACTAAACTAAACTAAACTAAAACTAAACTAACTAAACTAAACTAAACTAAACTAAACTAAACTAAACTAAACTAAACTGAAACCCAGCACATGCCAAATTATGTTGCCTGAGTTCAAAACTCCAGTCTGTGGCCAGACCTGAAGTCCCCTCCACCCTCCTCTTCTTCTCCCACCCCCCCCCCCCCCTCTGCAACTCCCCCTTCCCCCCTCCCTCCTCCTTTCCTCTTTCCAACTTGATCTAATCACAGTCTGGTTTTAAATGCTAAGCCATCAATGTCAGAAACCGCAGTCAAGCACACCCTGTCCCCCAACACGCAACCTTTTCAACATGATGGCTCATTAATAACTTCAAAAGGACGATGGCAGGGAAACTATTTATAGGGCCCCTTCTCGGGCAGGCCTGCCAAAGGAAGGGGAAATTAACATGGAAAAATTGTCATCTGGAAAACATTAGTGTTTATCAACAGATCAGTCATGCCCCGGCTACTGTAAACTGTGCTTTTAGCTAAATAAAAGGCATTAGTGGTGACAGGGATTGGAATGCCTCGTTTGGACTTAACAGTCGTCTAGCTGCAGCGGTGATGGGGGTGGGGGTGGGGGTGAAGGAGGCATAAGGGTCCAAGGTCTTCCCCCTCCCCACATTGTCCTCTCTCGTCCTTTCTTGACACCTGCCAAGGGTCCCACCGTCTCCAAGCGGAGGAAGGCGATCCACCCAGGAGAGAAAAGACAAGGGAGGAAGTTGGTGAAGTCAATTAAGTGTTCATTAGCTTTGACCGAGGTGGCAGAAGTCTCCGGAAGGCTGAATACATGCCAATGCAATAGCAGAGGCTAGCCACCGAGCGGAGGTGAATGGGACCCCCGGACGATCTGGGTGGAAAGGGTATGATTTAAAGTCGGGCTGTTTGGAGTGGGTTGCCTTTACAGTGCTCGTTCTTTGCGCAGCCCCCATTCTGTAATTTATTTATTTATTTGTTTTTAGAGTCAGCGCAGCAGAGGTTAGAAGGCGGATGGATGGATCGAGTGTCAAACCTTAGGCCCATAGGTAGGCCTAACTCTACATCGGTGTGTTTTGGAAGGAAGGAAGGAAGGAAGGAAGGAAGGAAGGAAGGAAGGAAGGAAGGACTAACAGAGGGAAAGAAGGAAGGAAAAGGGGAAGGAGGGAGGAAGGGAGGGTGAGAGGCAAGGAAGGTAGGTAGGTAGGAAGGAAGGAGAGTAGGGGAGGGGAGGGAGGGAAGGAAAGAAGGGAGGAAGGGAAAGAAGGAAGGAAGGAAGGAGAGAAGGAGAGAAGATGGGAGGGGAGGGAGAGAGGGAAGGAAGGAAGGACTAACAGAGGGAAAGAAGGAAGAAAAAGGGGGAGGAAGGGAGGGTGGGAGGCAAGGAAGGTAGATAGGTAGGAAGGAAAGCAAGTAGGGGAGGGGAGGGAGGGAAGGAAAGAAAGAAAGAAGGAAAGAGGGAGGGAGGGAGGGAGGGAGGGAGGAAGGAAGGAAGGAAGGAAGGGAAGGAAGGAAGGAGGGAGGGACGGGGAAGGAAGGAAGGACTAACAGAGGGAAAGAAGGAAGGAAAAGAGAATAGGGGAGGGGAGGGATGGGAGGAAAGAAGGAAGGAAGGAGAGAAAGAGAGAAGGAGGGAGGGAAGGAGAGAAGGAAGGAAGAAGGAGAGAAGGAGGGAGTGAAGGAAGGAAGGAGAGAAGGAGGGAGGGACGGGGAAAGAAGGACTAACAGAGGGAAAGAAGGAAGGAAAAGGAAAGAGAGTGGGGAGGGGAGGGAGGGAGGGAGGGAAGGAAGGAAGGAAGGAAGACTGCTCATTCATTCTGGACTTGGAGTCAACATATTTTTGGTTCTAGACTTGGGTCAGAGGTCTCTCCGCTCACATCGAGCTAGATTTTAGCAGCGAGGGATCCTTATTTGCCTCTCGATTCAATGCAAAGTCAATATTTCTCAAGCAGGTTGGAGTTTTCAACCTAACCGAGTTGTTAGTATGATGTCATGCAATAAATACTCTGGGTGGGGGGGTATATCCTGAGGGAGGTAGTCAGGTACGTGCAATAATTTGTAAGAAGTTTGGACAAGCGTTTTGCACAATTTCACCTCTCAGAGGCCGTTAAGCTCGGCGGCTGCCTGAGCCGAGTCTCTTTGCGGGGAATTCAGAGGACCCGATTGCCTCGAAGGGCGATCATGGACCCACAGATGCTCGACATAGAAACCGTTATAAATCGAAGGGGCTTCGTCGCAATGAATCCAACATTGAAACAATCCCTTCCCGGGTACTTAGCAAGGCTTCCCTGTTAGCACTTGGATAATTTCACCACTGCACCTCATGTCACAGAACAGAGAAGAAGAGGGGAGGATCCCGAACAGAAGAAAAAGAGGATGCAATAGTCCAGGTCTATCTCTGTACTCTGATTATAAGGTAGTTGATGTTGAAAGAGTTCTGTCAGCCTATCTTTCTCTCCTAACCTCCCTCCCTCTTCCTCTCTTCCTTCCTTTTTTCCTGCCTCTCCTGCCTTATCTCCTCCCTCCCTTCTTTCTGCTTCCCCTCATCTCCCTCACTTCCTTCTTTCCTCCCCTTTCCTTCCTTCTTTCCTTCCTCCCTTCCTTTCCCTCCTCCCTCCCTCCCTCCCTCCCTCCCTTCTTTCTGCTTCCCCTCATCTCCCTCCCTCCCCCTTCCTTCTTTCCTCCCTCTTCCTTCTTTCCTTCATCCCCTCCTTTCCCTCCTTCCTCCCTTCCTTCTTTCTGCTTCCCCTCATCTCCCTCCCTTCCCCTTCCTTCTTTCCTTCCTCTCCTCCTTTCCCTTCTGCCTTCCTTCCTCCCTCCCTCCCTTCCTTCTTTCCTCCCCCTTCCTTCCTTCTTTCCTCCCCCTTCCTTCCTTCCTTCTTTCCTTCCTCCCCTCCTTTCCCTCCTCCCTCCCTCCCTTCCTTCCTTCCTCCCTTCTTTCTTTCTTTCTGCTTCCCCTCATCTCCTTCCCTCCCTCCCTCCCTCCCTTCCTACCTCCCCCTTCTTTCCTTCCTCTCCTCCTTTCTCTCCTTCCTCCCCCTTCCTTCCTTCTTTCTTTCCTCCCCTCCTTTCTCTCCTTCCTTCCTTCTTTCTGCTTCCCCTCCCTCCCTCCCTCCCTTCTTTCCTTCCTTCCTTCCTCCCCTTTCCTTCCGCCTCCCCCTCCTCCTTCCCCCCTCTGCCCCCACTCTCTTTTCTGGAACTTTACCTCTCATATGTACATTCACCATTTCAAAAGCATATTTTTAAGAAGGGAATTGTTTCTTTTTTTAAAAAAAATCCACAATTTCAAAGCCAGGGTTGTTGAGATGTTGATTCCAGAGCATCAAATACTTCCTGTTGTAATTCCCCTACAACTAAACACACATACAGGAGGGAGAGAGAGAGGGAGAGGGAGAGATATAAAAGAATAGTCTTGCATCAGGAGAAGGTGTTTTTCTGGGGCTTGCTTTAATGAAGCTTCCTGAAGAACTAACACCTGCATGTCTTATAATTACTACCTACACAGCCAACCCAAGATAATTATGCAATAAGACCAGATCACAGGTATGCTTAATCAACCAATAACAAGGAAGCCCTCATACACACTACACCTACCCATAAAATCAAAGCCTCGGATTCTTCTCTTAGAGACCCTTCAAAAATCGATGTTGGTAGGTCAGAAGGATTCAACGCTTAATAAAGGCAGGGGAGTGTGTTGGTAATTGCATTAAACTGCAACTGATTAATTTTTTAAAAAAACTTCAAATGTAAGCCAATTGAGATTTTATCCTGAAATAATTCTATTTGTCATTTGTCTTGGCCTTTTCTGCTGTATGGAATTTAGTCTCCGGCTGGTCACTCGAAAGCAATGAAGGATGATTGTCACCGAGGAAACAAACCCAAAAAAAATGATTGTAAATCTGAGATTGTTCTTTGACTTGGATTACTATTTGTGCAAAGATTTAATGTTCACATAAGGACCATCTGGGATCAGGCGATGGGTCGAGTCAATCTAAAATAAAGTTGTACCCAACAGTCTTTAGGGAGCTGGGAAGCAGGAGATGGAACTATACCTTTTCCCAGGGGTGAAATCCAGCAGGTTCTGGAGAACCGGTAGTGGAAATTTTGAGTAGTTCGGAGAACCGGCAAATACCACTTCTGGCTGGCCCCTGAGTGGGGTGGGAATGGGGATTTTTCAGTATCCTTCCCCTGGAGTGGAGAGGGAATGGGGATTTTGCAGTATCCTTCCCCTGCCACACCCACCAAGCCACACCATGCCCACCAAGCCACGCCCACAGAACCGGTAGTAAAAAAAAAATTGAATTTCAGCAATGCCCTCTCCACATTATTTTATTTTTTTTACTTATTTATGGAACAAATTGCTATAGCCACGTATAATAGAATATAATAAGGAGCTGGATCCCCAGGAGGGAGGGGTGCATTCCAGAGGAATAAAAGGAAATATTAGGGTGGAAGGAGAAAGAGGGTGAAGACAGACCCTCCCTATTAGTTCCCAGAGTACACTACAGATAGAATCTGGCAAGATTCTGTCTACAGGTGTAGAACATTTAAGAGCTGAGCTTGGAAGAATAGCCACCTGTCATTCTTGGTTTTGAGACTAAGAGGTAAAAAGGTAAATGTTCCCCTGCACGTGTGTGCTAGTTGTTCCCGACTCTAGGGGGCGGTGCTCATCTCCGTTTCAAAGCCGAAGAGCCAGCGCTGTCTGAAGGCGCGCACAGAACGCTGTTACCTTCCCACTAAAGGTGGTCCCTATTTTTCTATTTGCATTTTTTACGTGCTTTTGAACTGCTAGGTTGGCAGAAGCTGGGACAAGTAATGGGAGCTCTTAGCCACTGAGCCACTGCATCCCCTTGGCTTCGAGACTAACACATGGTGACTGAGGAATTCTGGAAAATGAAGTCCATACACAGTGACTGAGGAATTCTGGGAGATGAAGTCCATACATGGTGATTGAGGAATTCTGGGAGATGAAGTCCATACACGGTGACTGAGGAATTCTGGGAGATGAAGTCCATACATGGTGACTGAGGAATTCTGGGAGATGAAGTCCATACATGGTGACTGAGAAATCCACACACGGTGAGGAATGTAGTAAGGAAGTGGATTCCCAGGAAAGAGAGGCTCCATTCCACAGAAATTAGAGGAAACTCAGCCCAGATATCATGTGTGGGAGAAAGAGAATGAGGACAGTTCCTCCTTAATAGTTCACAATGTATATTGTGGATGCAGATAGCAGAGTCTTTGGTCTGGCAAGATGTTTTCTGAAGGTTTGAAAACAATAAAGAACTCAACTTGGAAAACTCATCAAGTGTCATTCTTAGTTTTGGGCTTGACACATGGTGATTGATGAATTCTGGGAGTTGATATCCACACATGATGACTGAGGGATTCTGGGACTTGAAGTCCCTAGTAAGAAGGTAGATTCTCAGAAAAGAGGGGGTGCATACCAGAGGAGTAAGAGTCAACTCAGGCCAGATATCCTGTGTGAAAGAAAAAGGGTGAGGACAGCTCCTATTTAATAGTTCCCAGAGTATATTGTAGATGCAGATAGTAAAGTCTTCACTCTGGCAAGATTTTGTCTATAGGTGTGAAACAATAAAGAACTAGGTTGGAAGAATCTCCATATGTCACTCTTGGTTTTGGGACTGACGCATGACATCCAAGGAATTTTGGGAGTTGAAGTTCACACACAGTAGCTGATGAATTCTGGGAGTTGAAATTCAAACATGGTGGCTGAGGGATTGTGGGAGTTGAGGTCCATGTTATGAGGTAATGGAATGTAGGTAGGAGGTGGATTCCCAGAAAGGAGGGGATGCATTACAGAGGAATAAGAGGCAACTCAGGCCAGATATCATGTGTGACAGAAAGAGAGGGAGCACAGCTCCTCCCAAATAGTTCACAGAGTCTATTGTAGATGCAGATAGTAAAACCTTCAATCTGGCAAGATTTTGTCTATCGGGTTAGTCCCTCTTGTTTCTGGGACTGACACATTGTGAGTGAGGGATTCTGGGAGTTGAAGTCCATATAGGATGTAATGGAATGTAGGGAGGAAATGGAGCCCAAGGAGGGAGGGACTCCATTCCAGAGTAGTAAGAAGGCAACTTAGCTCAGATATTATGTGTGACAGAAATAGGGTGAAGACAAATACTCCTTAATAGATCCTAAAGTATATTTTAGATGTAGATAGCAGAATATTCAGTCCGGAAAGATTTTGTTGATAAATGTGAAACAATAAAAAAAATTCAGCTTGGAAGAATATGTGGTGTTCTTGGTTTTGGGTCTGACATGGGTGAAATGCTCCTGGTTCGGACCGGATCACCCGATTTGGTAGCGATGGTGGTGGGTGGTTTGGAGAACTGGTAGCAAAAATCCCTGTCCCCCGCCCTCCCGCCCAGCTGAGCCACGCGATCATGAGAAGCTTTTTTTCTACTTTTAAAAGCATGTTTAAACAAATGCTTTTAAAAGGTTAAAAAAAAAAACCTCTGATGATCCCAGCTGAGCAGCGCGAACGTCAGAGGCTTTTTTTTTTTTTTACTTTTAAAAGCAATGCTTTTAAATAAATTTAATTAAATAAATTTTAAGTAAATAAAAAAAGATTGCGCGCCACAGCTGATCAGCCCCCTTCGCGCGCTGTTCTATTTACCACATGCCTCCTTTTAGCTTGCGCTGCGCGCATCTCGTATTTGGTGCGTGGTGAGCACTGCACATGTGCAGCCAGCAAACCGGTAGTAAACTGGTTCAGATTTCACCACTGGTCTGACACCTCTTTCACCTTTCATGAGGACCCAGATTGTGGGGGCAATAAGTTGACTTTGCATAAATATACAAAAGTATGAAGGCTATTGCTTAATGCATTGTAAACCGCCCTGAGTCTCCGGAGAAGGGCGGCATATAAATAAAATAATAATAATAATAATAATAATAATAATAATAATAATAATAATAATAGTACAAAGTTATTTTTGGGTGGCATACAAGAAAAAAAACAATCATTAAAATATTATGCAAAAGAGATTTAAAGCAATTAAATGTAAATGAAAAAATAAAATAAAATGAGGAAATAAATTACGCCAGAATATTACACATATTCAGCCAACCCATGGGCTTTGCTAAAAAAAAAAAAGAAATTTTGAGAAGCTCACCAAGGTTTGGAAGCAAGCTCACCTGGAAGGTAGGGGAGGTGATCTACCAAAGGGAGAAAATTGCTTTTCTCCATCCATCCATCCATCAATCCATCAAAATTTATTTATGGTCCAAAACAGAAGACATCCTGCAATTCTTCATGTCAGCACAGTGAAAGCCGAGCCAAGAAAAGCAGCAGAGAAAAATTATTCCCATTTCTTCTTTCTCCATTTTATATTGTGGCTCTTGCTCATAGATTGCTGCAATACACTCTACATGGGGCTGCCCTTGAAAACCACCTGGAAACTTGAACTGGTCCAGAGTGCAAACTTAACAGGGACCCCTAAGTTTCCCTATATAACATCTCTATTGCATGAAGATAAGCAACAAAGATGATTAGGGGACTGGAGGCTAAAACATATAAAGAACAGTTGCAGGAACTGGGTATGTCTAGTTTAATGAAAAGAAGGACCAGGGGAGACATGACAGCAGTCTTCCAATATCTCAGGGGCTGCCACAAAGAAGAGGGAGTCCAGCTATTCTCCAAAACACCACAGGGCAGGACAAGAAGCAATGGGTGGAAACCAGTCAAGAAAAGAAGCAATTTAGAATTAAGGAGAAATTTCCTGACAGTAGAACAGTTAATCAGTGGAACAACTTGCCTCCAGAAGTTGTGAATGCTCCAACACTGGAAGTTTTTTAAAAAATGTTGGATAACCATTTGTCTGAAATTGTACAGGGTTTCCTGCCTAAGCAGGGGGTTGGACCAGAAGACCTCAGAGGTCGGCCGCTGCTGGTTCGCACCAGTTCAGGCGAACTGGTAGTTAAGATTCCGTGCAGTTCGGCAAACCAGCAAATCCCAGCACTTACTGGCCTCACACCTGCTAATTTTTTGGCCTGTTTTCTAGGCTGCTTTTTGGACTGTTTTCCAGGCCATTTTCCAACCATTTTGGGGGCTGTTTCTCAGGCCAAAAATGGCCTGAAAAATGCCCCCAAAATGGTGAAAAACGGCTTCCAAAATGGCCTGGAAATGGCTCCAAAATGGGCTGAAAATGGCCCAAAAATGACCTGAAAATGGCTCAAAAAACAGCCTGAAAATGGCCCCAAAACAGGCTTAAAAAACGGGTGGGGGAAGGGCCAGCCAGTGGTAGGATTAGCCCCAACTGGCTCAATCCTACCTCTGCTTTTGAGGGTGTCCAGGAGGCGGGGCTGGGTGTGATGAGTGATGTCACCCACCCAGTCACATGACCAATCAGCCACACCTACCCAGCCAGAGAAACGGTTGTTAAGTTATTCAAGTCCCACCACTTGAAGACCTCCAAGGTCCCTTCCAACTCTGTTATTCTATTCTATCCTTGTCTGTCTGAACGGCAGTAGCTTCTTGTTTCTTTCCAGGTGCGATTCTAGGTGCTGGTCATCACCTTTAAAGCCCTACATGGCACAGGGCCGGGTATCTGAAGGATTGTTTCCCTAAGGACAACAACTTCAATCTGCTTCAGGCCTGGATGCAAGAATAGTCCTCTTTGGCTCCTCCCGAGTGTCACAACATCCCCTGCTTTACATTGTAGGAAGTTAGCACCCACCCCTTTCCTAGAAGAATGAAATATTTTAGGAAATATTAAAAAGGCAGAATATTATGTTTCCCTGGATGAGAAATAGAGAAGCATGTTTTAAAGACGAAGCAGCTCCCACCTTCCTGCCCACCCCCCACCTCACCATCCTTTGTCAATGGGCCAGAGGCAGAAACTCAATTCCCTCCCATCTTTGTCAATGGACCATCATGTGCAACACAATAGGACCCATCTAGCAACAGAAACTAACACAATAGGACCCATCTAGCAACAGAAACTCCCCACATGGCACCTGGGAAGATTACATCAGCCAGCAAGGCTAGCTAAGACCCCCGCCCCCTGGGAGTCTGACAACCAATCAGGATACTCTTTCTGGGCCCCAGGAAGTTCAAAGCCAGAGAGAGCATAAAACCCGGGGACTCACTGCGTCTCGCCCTTTTTCTGTTCAGGGACTCAAACCATGTGATCCTGTCCACCATTAAACCATCTTTCCAAGCAGTCTCCATGTTTCCAGTGTCTTTTTCCCCACTTGGAGCTGAACCCAGAAGGATATTTCTTCCTACGACATCTAGGGAGATTCTCAATCATTCAAGTCATGATTGTCCCAAAGGTGCTTTTTTCAAGAGGCAACTGGAGTTCCTTTGAGTTTCCTTCAAGATGTTTCTCTTCAAGCATCCAAGAAACTCCAGTTGCCTCTTGAAAAAAGCACCTTTGGGATAACCATGAGCTGGATGACTGAGAATCTCCAAAGGTATTGAGCTGTGCACTCAGAGCTGAAGAGGCTTCTTGGATGAGAAGCGAAACACCTTCAAAGAAAAACAAGAAAGTCCAGTTGCCTCTAGAAAAAGCACCTTTGGGACAACCAGGGTTTGGACGACCAGTCCCATGACCAGTCCCATTTCATGGATAAGAGTAAACTATCCACTGTCCCCCCCTCCTCTCCCTCCTCTTCCTCCTCCTCCTCCTCCTCCTCCTCCTCCCTCCTCCTCCTCCTCCTCCTCCTCCTCCTCCTCCTCCTTCCTCTGCTTTATGAAACAGTTCAGCTTTCTTTCTCTACCTGACTCCCTCAAATATGCTCCTTGCTCCCAAATCTATTGAAAATTTTGTCAACAATCCTCTCCCCGAAAGCTCGATACACCGTCTGCATAAAAACCTTAGTTTCACGAGAAAATGACTATTAATGAGACCGTGTTCCTTCCCAGCATCAAACTCAAAGAGACACAGGTCATAAATCTCTTTGATCTTTCTTTTTTGTTGTTGTTGTTGTTGTTGACTGGAGAAGTGCACGGTTTCATTTTTTTTTTCCTCCCAGACTCTTATTTGTAATATTAAAAAAATGTTCTGATTGTGACAATTCCATTTGGTAATGAGTAATTTATGGCAAGAGCTGTTTGCAGTCTCTCCCCCCTAAAAAAATACCCCTCCAACCTTCTTTCTTCTTTCTGTTGTTTCTTGTTTCCCATTTTTCTGTTGACACATCAACAAATCCATCCTGACATGTGGACACCTGTTCTTGTTCTCTCACTCATTCACACTTTTTTCCTCCTCCTTTATTATTTTGGGGGGGAAAAAAATATGGCAGTTCAGTGTAGGAAGAACCTCATGCTGATTCCTTTGTGTTAAAGACTTTCAGTTACCTTGGAGTGAGGTAACCAAATTTACCTCAGCTCATTTCTGGATTTATGTCCGTGCCAATAAAGGAGAATATTTATAGCTCAGGGTTGAAATGAGGGGGTCCTTGGTGCTCTCTGAGCTTGCTTGTTTCCTGGCAGATGTTTCATGACCCAACTAGGTAACGTCATCCGTGCTAGTTAGGAATGGGGTTTCCTCTCTGATTAGACACAAATGATCTGCCACGTCATTCTACTAACAGAAGAGAATATCTGTAGCTCAAGGAAGAACTGTGGTTCTTGGTGCTCTCTGAGCTTAGTTGTTTTCTTGCAGACGTTTTAGGACCCAACTAAGGAACATCTCCTGTGCTAGGAGGAAAGGGAGTTTGTGGAGAGGAGGAGGGGGAGGGGGAGGAGGAGGAGGAGGAGGAGGAGGAGGAGGAGGGGGAGGAGGAGGAGGAGGAGAACTATGGAGTCCTTGGTGCTCTCTGAAGGTGGTTGTTTTCTTGCAGAAGTTTCATTAACATCACTAGTGCTAGAAGGGAAGGAGGTTTGCGGAGAGAGGAGGAGGAGGAAGGAGGAGACAGAGGAAGAGGACAAGGAAGAAGAAGAGGAGGAGGAGGAGGAGGAGGACTGTGGAAGTCCTTGGTACTCTCTGAGTTTGGTGGTTTTCTTGCAAATATTTCATTACCCATCAGTGCTAGAAGGGAGTGGGGTTTGTGAAGAGGAGGAAGTGGAGGAGGAGAAGGAGAAGGAGGAAGAGAAGGAGGAACGAAGAGAAGGAGGAAGGAGGAGGACAAGGAAGAAGAAGAGGAGGACTGTGAGGTTCTTGGTGCTCTCTGAGTGGTGGTTTTCTTGCAGATATTTCATTACCCATCAATGCTAGAAGGGAGTGGGGTTTGTGGAGAGGAGGAGGTGGAAGAGGAGGAGGAGAAGAAGGAGGAAGGAGGAGACAGAGGAGGAGGACAAGAAAGAAGAAGAGGAGGAGGAGGAGGAGGAGGAGGACTGTGAGGTCCTTGGTACTCTCTGAGTTTGGTGGTTTTCTTGCAGATATTTCATTACCCATCAGTGCTAGAAGGGAGTGGGGTTTGTGGAGAGGAGGAGGAGGAGGAGGAGGAGGAGGAGGAGGAGGAGGAGGAGGAGGAGGAGGAGAAGGAGGAGGAGGAGGAGGAGAAGGAGGAGGAGGAGGAGGAGGAGGAGGAAGGAGGACAAGGAGGAGGAGGACAAGGAAGAAGAAGAGGAGGAGGAGGACTGTGAGGTCCTTGGTATTCTCTGACCTTGGTTGTTTTCAGGCAGATGTTTCATTACCCAACTAGGTAACATCAGTGCTAGAAGGGAGTGGGGTTTGTGAAGAGAGAGGAGGAGAAAAAGGAGGAGGAGGAAGAGGAAGAAAAGGAGGAGGAGGAAGAGGAAGCACAGGAGGAAAAGGAAGAAGAGGAAGAGAAGAACTGTGCGCTCCTTGGTGCTCTCTGAGCTTGGTGATATTTTATTTATTTTTTTGCAGATGTTTCATGATCTAACTAGATAAAATCATCAGCCATTTTCCAAACTAGTAACGTTTTAGTTATTCATCTGGGATGCACGAACCATTCAGTTGGATGAAAAGGAAACAGGGGTCCATGTGTACTTTTCTGGCACCTTTTCCCACTGAGGTTCTTCCGCTAACCCCAAGCAAAAAAGAAATAAAGAAAAGGAATAACTCTTTTGAACTGCCTCCCCACCTTTTTTTAAAAAAAGAAATGGATATTCGGTGATTGCCAGCGGAGTTCCTCTCTCTTCCCCCCACCCCAACCCCACTTTTCCTGGCCTTGCATAGCCTCTGAAAACAATGCCAGATGTAACCCTCAGATTTCCTCTGTCAGAAGCCAAAGCGAGGTTTCAGATCCTTAATGACATCTAGGGCCTGCAACTTTATAAAAACCCCTCCAGGAAAATGGGGCAGCTACCCTTCCTTCTGCACCTGCCTTCCCACAAATAAATTACAGAGAAGAAGAAAAAAAAAAGGGAGAGCGAGTGGAAAAAAAAGAAAGGCAAATCATTTCGCTCCCCAAAAAACAAACAAACAAAGAGACTTTTCAGGAATTGAGAGTCCCAGCTAAAAGTCTATCTGATACAATGCCAAGTTCTGGAAATATCTCACCCAAAATTGCGTAGAAAGACACCGGGCCAGATTGCGCCATGCAAAATAAATGAAAAAAAAAAAAAGAACGACGACGATGAGAGAAGAAAGAGCAAAGAATATTTTTCCTCCTTTCCCTTCTTAGAATCCTTCCAAGATTTCATCTTCCTCCCAAAGATGAATCAACAGTGCCCTCTTTCGCTTCTCTGTTTCTGAGGAAGGTTTTTTTTTTTTTTACCGAAATGAATCCATCAGAAATCTTTGTGTCTTACCAGAGAGATGGGTTTTTTAATTGTGTGACTTTATCTCTCTCCCTCCCTCTCTCTCTTTCACATCTATCTCTATATCTTTATATATTTATATCTTTCTCTCTCTCTCTCATCTGTCTGTCTTGTCTGTCTACCCATCTATCTATCTATCTATCTATCTATCTATCTATCTATCTATCTATCTATCTATCTATCTCTATCTATCTATCTATCTACCTACCTACCTACCTACCTACCTCTATCTATCTATCTATCTATCTATCTATCTATCTATCTATCTATCTATCTCTATCTATCTATCTACCTACCTACCAACCAACCTACCTACCTACCTACCTCTATCTATCTATCTATCTATCTATCTATCTATCTATCTATCTATCTACCTACCTACCTACCTACCTACCTACATCTATCTATCTATCTATCTATCTATCTATCTATCTATCTATCTATCTATCTATCTATCTATCTATCTACCTACCTACCTATCTTTATCTATCTATCTATCTATCTATCTATCTATCTATCTATCTATCTATCATCTATCATCTATCTATCTATCTATCTATCTATCTATCTATCTATCTATCTATCTATCTTATCTGTCTGTCTGTCTCTGTCTGTGTCTATCTATCTATCAATCTGTCTGTCTTCTATCTATCTATCTATCTATCTATCTATCTATCTTCATCTATCAGCTATCAGCTATATCTCTATATCTGTCTCTCTCTTATCTATGTCTCTGTCTGTCTGTCTGTCTATCTATCTATCATCTCTATCATCTATCTTTATATCTTTCTCTCTCTCTCTCTCCCTCCCTCTGTCCCTCCCTCCCTCCCTCTCTCTCTCTCCCTCCCTCCCTCCCTTAATTTACAATTTGGAAAGAAATTGGAAAGAAGAAGGAGTCCTTTAAATGCAAGGACTGGTGAAAAGAAAAATAGGATCTGCCCCATCTGGATTATGATTTGGAGAATCCATGCACCAGAAGACACACAAAGAACTGTACAGTACATACACCTCTGAACAAGCTGAGACTGAGAATGCAACTCTGTGTTTACAAAGAAGGCAAAAATGGACTACACCTTCTGGAAGAATGCTCAGAGAATTGTGAAAATGAAAGGGTCTTCTTCCGAACACTCCCCGCTTCCTGCTTGCACTGACGATGTTACCTAATTGGGTAATGAAAAGTCTGCCAGAAAATAACCAAGCTCAGAGAGCACCAAGAAACTCCCTGTTCAACTCTGAATTACCAGTAACAGAATAACAGAGTCGGAAGGGACCTTGGAGGTCCTCTATCCCAACCCCCTACTCAAAAAGGAGACCGTGTATCATTTCAAATAAAAACTGGGGTTGTAAGTTGAAAAATACCTATAGAGATGGTTATAAGAGTGCGCATTTAACAGAATAACAGAGTAAGAAGGGACCTTGGAGGTCTTCTAGTCCAACCCCCTGCTCAAACAGGAAACCCTACACCACTTCAGACAAATGGTTATCCAACATCTTCTTAAAAACTTCCAGTGTTGGAGCCTTCACAACTTCTGGAGGCAAGTTGTTCCACTGATTAATTGTTCTCACTGTCAAGAAAATTCTCCTTAGTTTTAGGTTGCTTCTCTCCTTGATTAGTTTCCATTCGTTGTTTCTTGTCCTGCCCTCAGGTGCTTTGGAGAATAGCTTGACTCCCTCTTCTTTGTGGCAGCCCCTGAGATATTGGAAGACTGCTATTATCTCACCCACTAGTCCTTCTTTTCATTAGCCTAGATATACCCAATTCCTTCAAATATATGTTTTAACCTCCAGTCCCCTAATCACCTTGGTTGCTCGTCTTCATGCAATAAATGGACTCTTTTTCCAATCAGCCTCCAGCCTCCATTTTGTCTCCAGTGCCTTTTTCCCGGCTTGGAACCGTACCAGATGGATTTTCCTTCCAGCAGGCTCTGATAGTCATAAGTGGAAGGATTGGTGTGTAGATCTTTTTTTTTTTTCAATGCCTTTGCAACTTTGAATATTGGTTGTAAGTCAAGGACTATTCGCATGCAATTTGGCAGTCTATTTTCAAAGCACTTGGTGGACGTATTGTTTGCAGAAAATGAAGGAAACATCTAAGGAAAAGAAAGCACCCGACCACACACGCAAAGGTAATTTCTGAAGAAACAGAGATCTGAGCTCGAAAGCACAAAAAAAACCATTGCTTTGGAAATCCTCCTTTATTGCTCCATCCCTGTTTCAAAAAAAAAAAAAAAAGGTTAAAAAAAGGAAGAACGAGGCGAAGCAGAGGTGACCTAACATCGTGCAACCACAGCAATGAAAATCAATTTCACAGAAAGTAAAGTGGTGTTGCTTACCGATGCTCACGTGGGCTCGGAGGGAAACAAAACAAAACAAAACAAAACAATGACACATTGGCACAGCTAAACAACAAATGTTCATAGCCGGGTTTTGAAGCAGGGGTGAAATCCAGCAGGTTCTGGAGAACCTGTAGTGGAAATTTTGAGTAGTTCAGAGAACCGGCAAATACCACCTCCGGCTGGCCCCAGAGTGGGGTGGGAACGGGGATTTTGCAGTATCCTTCCCCTGGAGTGGGGAGGGGAGGGAATGGGGATTTTGCAGTATCCTTCCCCTGCCACACCCACCAAGCCATGACCACCACGCCCACCAAGCCACGCCCACAGAACCGGTAGTAAAAAAATTTGGATTTCTGTGCTCGCTTTGGCAGCACATATACTAAAATTGGAACGATACAGAGAAGATTAGCACGGCCCCTGCGCAAGGATGAAACGCAAATTCGTGAAGCGTTCCATATTTGTACCTATTTTCATGTTTGGTGGACTTGTACAAAAGTTAAAGCATTTTGGATAAAAATATGGTGGATTCTTCAAAATATTTTTTAAAAAAGGATAAAGTTTACTCCACAGTTGTTTTTGTTAGGTATCATTACAGATTGTACGGCTATAGAGACTAATTTGATTCTGAACTTAATAACTGCAGCAAGACTCTTGGTGGCGCAGTACTGGAAGAAGGAAGATTTACCTACTATTCAAGAATGGACATTAAAAGTAGTAAATTTAGCAGAAATGGCGAAAATTTCAACATATCTAAAGGACCATTCAAATGAGAAATATATGTTAGAATGGAGAAGATGGATTGATTATATTCAAGGCAAATATCGGACTAAAAAATTTCAAATAGCTTACGAATGATCAAAGAGATTTTATAAAGTACTTAAATTTATTATTTATTATTTATTTATTTATTTATTTATTCGCATTTCTATACCGCCCTTCTCCTTTCGGACTCAGGGCGGTGAACAGCCGGATAAAAAACATCTATAACAAACATCACAATTAAAATAAGATTAAGATAATTTATAAATTTGGCTCATAATTTAAAATTTGTCAATTAAAATAAATATTAAAATTTTAAAAATTTTAAAACTAACCCTAAAATCAGGACAGACCAGCTAGTTGAAAAAAATGAGTTTTTAGGGCCCGACGAAAAATCCGGAGGTCGGAAATCACTCGTATCTCTGGGGGTAGATTGTTCCATAGGGTAGGTGCCACCACAGAGAAGGCTCTCCTCCTGGGGGTCGTCAGCCGGCATTGTCTGGCCGACGGCACCCTGAGGAGACCCTCTCTGTGGGAGCGAACCGGCCGGTGGGAGGCTATTGGTGGCAGAAGGCGGTCCCGTAAGTACCCTGGCCCTAAGCCATGGAGCGCTTTAAAGGTAATCACCAACACCTTGAAGCGCACCCGGAAGTCCACCGGAAGCCAATGCAGCTCGCGCAGGAGAGGAGTCACATGGGAGCGCCCCGTCGCTCCCATAATCCCCCGCGCAGCCGCATTCTGCACCAGTTGGAGCCTCCGGGTGCACCCCAAGGGGAGCCCCATGTAGAGAGCGTTACAATAGTCCAGACGAGAAGTGACGAGTGCTTGAGTGACCGTGCGTAGGGAGTCCCGGTCCAGAAAGGGACGCAACTGGCGTATCAGGCGAACCTGACAAAAAGCCCTCCTGGCCACGGCTGTCATATGCCCTTCTAAGGACAGCCGCGCATCCAGGAGGACACCCAAGTTGCGGACCCTCTCTGTGGGGGCCAATGATTCGCCCCCAATAACCAGCGATGGCGTCAGCTGGCTATACCGGGACGCCGGCAGCCACAGCCACTCGGTCTTGGAAGGGTTGAGTCGAAGCCTGTTTCTCCCCATCCAGACCCGCACGGCCTCCAGGCACTGGGACATCACTTCCAAGGCATCATTTAGTTTAGTAAAAGGGGAGTTAAAAGTTCAAGAGGGGGATAGGAGGCTATAGATAATTAGCTTATGATTGTCAAATGTTATACCCTGTATTTTGCTCTGGGAAGTGGGGGGGGAGGGTTGGAAGGGGAGGAGGGAGGGGGAAGGGGAAATGTCTGTAAAACTTTTTAAAACTTTTTAATTAAAAAAAATTGGATTTCACCACTGTCTTGAAGGCTTATATGTCCCATGTCTTGAGGGAGATAACAATGGGCACCCTAAGAATGTGGAGAACACCAGGATCACTCTGGACAGACCCTTTGATCAATATTTCTATCCCCTTCATCCTTCCTCTTTGTCCTCACCAAATAGTTGTCCAATCTCTTCTTAATCCTCCAGTGTTGGAGCACCCACAGCTTGTGAAGGTTAATTGTTCTAACTGTCAGGAAGTTGCTTCTTAATTCCATCCATTGCTTCTCTCCTTGATTAGTTTCCAACTGTTGCTTCTTGTCCTACCTTCAAGTGCTTTGGAGAATAGATTGACTCCCTCTTCTCTGTGGCAACCCCTTACATCACAGGTGCCCAACCTGTGTTCCGTGGCCCACTAGTAGTTTTGCAACTGGACCATGGAAACCAGAAAGTGCACACACACATGCATATACTCACTTGCACAAGTAGCACACTCCATTTTCATTAATGGCCAGCGCTCATGCGCACCACTCGTGCAACTGGAGCTGCACCTGTGTGCACTCTTGCCCTGCCACTTGCACGAACCTTCCCCTCCTCCCCTTGCCAGTCCGCAAAGCCGGAACCATCTGCCTTAGATAATGGAACACTGCTATCATGTCACCCCTAGTCCTCGTCTTATAACCCTTGGCTCCTTTCCTTCTTATCTTTAACTCCATTTTGAGTTCTTTTTTTTTTTTTAATTTGATTTATATGCCGCCCTTCTCCGGAGACTCAGGGCGGCTTACAGTGCGTTAAGCAATAGCCTTCATACTTTTGTATATTTATACAAGGTCATCTTATTGCCCCCACAAACTGGGTCCTCAATTTATCTACCTTGGAAAGGATGGAAGGCTGAGTCAACCTTGAGCCTGGCGAGATTCGATCCTACTTTAATTGCAGACAGCTGGTGTTAAATTACAGTGCTTCTGTCTGTTGAGCTATCCAGGCTCCTGTACAGAGGGAAGTTCTTCCTTCCCTCTGTACAGAATAGAATAACAGAGTTGGAAGGGAGATCTTTTAATCCAACCCCAGGAAGGAAACCTTACACCATTTCAGACAAATGGTTGTCCAATCTCTTCTTAAAAACTTCCAGTGTTTGACCATTCACAACTTCTGGAGGCCAGTTATTCCATTGATTAATTATTCTAACTGTCAGGAAATTTCTTCTCAGTTCTAGGTTGCTTCTCTCCTTGAAATAGTTTTCATCCATTGCTTCTTGTGCTGCCTTCAGGTGCTTTGGAGAATAGCTTGACTCCCTCTTCTTTGGGGCAGCCCTTGAGATATCGGAACACTATTATCATGTCCCCCCTAATCAGTGGTGGGATTCAAGTAATTTAACAACCAGTTCTCTGCCCTAATAATTTCTTCCAACAACCAGTTTGCCAAACTGCTCAGAAAGTTAACAACTGGTTCTCCCGAAGTGGTGCGAACTTGCTGAATCCCACCAGTGCCCCTAGTCCTTCTTTCCATTAAACTAGACATACCCAGTTCCTGCAACCATTCTTCATATATTTTAGCCTCCAGCCCCATAATCATTTGTTGCTCTTCTCTGCACTCTTTCTAGAGTCTGAATATATTTTTTACATCGTTGTGACCAAAACTTGATCTTTCTCTCTATCTATCTGTGTGTTTGTGTAAATGCGTCTTAAGATATTTAGAACTGGGCCCTATTTCACTTAATGCTACTTAAGGATGGTACCAAAGCATTGATAAAACTATATAAATAACAATAGCAATCCATAATCAATAATGTCTTGGTGTAAACTGCAACTTATGCCTTTCACCGTCATCCTTTCTATTTTAATAGTTCATTGCAAAAGCTGCAGAACTGTCTTATGCTATTACAGGACCACAACGGAGATATATGGGCCTTAAAAATGAAAGTCAACAGAAAGTTTTAGATGCAGAGCAAACATTGATTTCTTCAATTAAATGGAGTGGGGGTGGGGAGGACAAGTTTGAAAGGGTTGAGGAAATAACTGTGTGTCTCATCTTGTTATTTTAGTGCAGACAACCAAACAGAAACATTGGCCATTACTCTGTCAAAACAGTGGAGCTGGGGGCCTCTGATAATTTGATCAGAAGATGGCCTCCCTCTGCCATTCATGTGTAATAGAGAAGGATTGTAAAGAGGGTAATATTGAAACCAAGGAAATGCTGGGAATCGATGATCAAAGGGCAATTGGAAATAGCCAACAATTCTTGTGTTCTCTCACAATTAGAGGATTTAACAAACATGGGATTTGAACTCCATACCTCTTAAAGTTGTCCGGTTTGAAAAAACACCGTCCTACAGTAACCATTCTCCTTCCTTGTCTCACCTGGATGCTTTGTTATAATGATCCACAAATCAAAACAAAACCTTTTTTTTTCCCCCAAGGGGAAATCTGCAAACATTCTGCCAACCTACCAATAATGGTGAATATTTGTAGCTCGGGGTTGAAATGAGCTTGGTGCTCTCTGTTCTGACCTAGGCTTCCCCAGCAGCACGAAGCCGAGTCCTCGTCCCGATAAACCCCTTTTATTTAATTGACAGGGAATTCCTCTCCAGCAAAGTCTTTCCTCTCCCAGAGTCTTTCAAGTTAGTTCACAATTACCGACCTTTATCAGGCTTGGAGAGTGGCCAGGCCGATTTCTTTCAGATACCACAAAACTTGGCAAGAATGCATTAATGAACTAATTGTCTCCTGAAAACTCCACTCCCCTTTTGCTCCTTTTTTATTCCCTCTTGGAGGGGCCATTCATCGTCCACCTGTGGCCTTACTCCCAAGTTGACCCTTGTTATTTAGCTGTTCCCTTCATCTGACAACGGGGAACAGGCTCCAGCTGTTTGTCTGCCTCACTGATGTCTGACTCCGAAGGCAGCTGATAACTGGCATACACTTCTGGTCCCCTCTCTGTGTTGTGACTCCGACCCCCAAGCCCATCTTATCAGAGGGAGAAGACTTCGAAAGTGAAGGAGAGGAGTTGTCAAGGCCTTCCTCTCCAGGACCCTCCTCTCTGGCAATGCCTCAGGTGTCCTCCGAAGGCCAAGAGATAGGCCAGGAGCCAGGCACTTCCGAGCAGCCGCAGTTAGACAGCGACGGAGATGAGTCTTTGCTGGATCCCCAACAGCGTCGGAAAGATAAGCGTGCACAGCAGAGAAGGAGGCATGCCAGAGATTAAGCTGAGTCACTGGACCACACCCCACAGGGGATAAAAGGGGGTGTGGTGGCCATTCAGGCCTTGTGATGGACAAAACTGAAAAGCTAGCAAGTCATACTGCATTTCTGGAACTTTGTTATATGCCCTCCTTGGATTTATTATGGACTGGACTTGACAATTCTTTGGCTTTGTGGACTTATTTTGGTCCTTTTGTGAGTAAAGTCTTTGGCAGGCAGCTACTAGGTTGCTGCCAATTCTGTTATCTCAAAGGAATTCTTGACTTCTGGTTTTATTAACTCCTGGCTGACTGTTTGTGTGCGTCTGCGAGACGGGGTGTCAGCCTCAGCTTGCCTGCTTCAGCTGCCATAAGAAACGGGGGAGGGATTAGGTATGGAGCAAAGGGGGGGAAGGGAGCAGGAGGTGATTTTGTCTTTGTAGGAGGGGACTTCGTGAGAAACGAAACTGAATCTTCAAAAGGGGACGACTGACCAACTGTCCGACATTCCTGATGAATGACGCTGCCAGACGTGTTGCCACCTGACCTTTGGAAGACCTTTGGATTGGCTGATGATTTATAAACACGAGGGGGGGAAGAAGCTTAGTAGATGCATTTCGTGCGTTTTGCTCACTTCCAGCTTTAACTGGGTTGTTAATCATTTCTTATTCAGTAAAAGTACCAAATTCTTCAAAATGCTTGAGTTTGGGGTTTTCTTTCCTGGACATTGAAGGAAGCATACCTGACATTAAGCTGGAAGTCACAACCAGTCATCCCGGACAAAAACCGAGGGGATTGTAAATCCAAAATATGTCAGATCGGGGGAGTGATGGAGAAGAGAAAATGGGGGCAGCCAGTTCAACTGCCCTCCAGTCGGAAAAGGAGACTGCAGAATGGTTAGACCTTCCTGGGGGAAAAAATGTCATGGCGCATACCTGACACGGGGACAGAACACTCTGCCTCCAATGCAGAGCCCTCCTCAGAGCCTTCCCCAGACTCCAGGACTGGCCCATGTTCCTCCCCAACCTCTTCACTGTCCGAATCTGCTGCCAGATCCTCTGGCCGCTGACGGGCCACAACACTCTCTATGGTTGGCTGTTTTCTTGCAGATGTTTCAATACTCTCGTTCTGCCAAGCCATTCAATATTTGGCTTCTTAGATGCCGCGAGAAAGAAAACAAACACGCTGTTTGGAAGAGAAAGTTTGGGGTAATCAGGAAACACGGCCAAGGAGCTGAAGTTCTGGATATGCCTGGACCACAAAGCAACCGCTTTATCAATGACACACAGGTATACAGCAGTGAGGCAGATAAAAATGTGGGAAACCTGAAATGACAGTTTGGTGTTCAAAATGCATTCATCACCCCCTGATACAGTTGAACATCTGTTACCAGCCTGAGGCATTTTCCTTGTTTTGCTTGGGAGATTTTGGGCTAAGTGGTCATCGCCTTCTATTTTTCCATTACGCAGTACAATTGCTTAGGAAAATTTGACTCGGTAAGATTTCCTTCTTATCCAGCGATGACGGAAGGGCCAGGCATTATCAACCTGATGGTGAAGCCTCACCCGACAAGAAATAAATTCACTCCTGGGCTGATAGACTGAGCTGCCTGTCTCTTGCCAAATATTTTGCTTTAGCATCTAGCCTTTCCGTCCAAAAAGTATAAACCTTCCACTGGCAAGCTTTAATTTATTAATCAGCGGAGGACAGTTTTCAATTAATTCAACTCATTACTACGCCCTCATTCTTCGGCGTTACTTTGCTGGCAGTATGTTCCAGGAATCAGGAATGGCAAATAAACGGTGGCTTGGATTTTGCTTCCAAAGATGAACTGTTTACGGTGATAAAATGACAAAAGAGCTGATGTTTCCATGTTGCGTTGTATTGAAAAGGGCTCTTTGCACCGACACATATTAAGGGAATGTGGTTGAAAGGTACATTGTTAATCAGAGAAGAATAGTTTGAAGTATTGCCTTGTTATTTCCATCTAATAGCAGGACAGCATTTGAAGGACAACATCTGAAATAACCTAAATGATGGACGATGTTAGGCATAAATCCAAAGATAACACAGTGAAATCCAAACATGCTCAGTTGTTTATTTGCTTATGCCTAATGGACGCAACCTTGCCAGACTAAAGCTATAACCTTCTAACCTTAATAGATGTAGTCCTGTTCTTTATGCACTTACACCAATAGACAGAATCTTGCCAGATTAAAGCTGCAATCTTCTAACCTAATAGATACACCTTAGCAGCTTTTAGGGTATGGCTATCCTGAAGAGATGCAGTGGCTCAGTGGATAAGACGCTGAGCTTGTCGATTGAAAGATCGGCAGTTCAGCGGTTCGAATACATAGTGCTGCATAACGGGGTGAGTTCCTGTTACTTGTCCCAGCTTCTGCCAACCTAACAGTTCGAAAGCACTTAAAAAATGCAAGTAGAAAAAAAGGGACCACCTTTGGTGGGAAGGTAACAGCATTCCATGTGTCTTTGGCATTTAGTCATGCCAGCCACATGACCCCGGAGACGTATTCAGACAACGCTGGTTCTTCGACTTTGAAACGGAGATGAGCACCGCCCCCTAGAGTTGGGAATGACTAGCACACATGTGCGAGGGGAACCTTTACCTTTATCCTGAACTACTTTCTCCCTCCCCCATCCAGTTGGGGATAGCCTGTTGTCTTAGTCTCCTCTCTGGAATGTGCTGCATTTTCCCTGGGAAACTACAGAGTTCCTGCTCAGATCCCTCCCCACTCCTTCTCCAGGTGTACATTCCATCACACTTACGTACAGAGTATGTAGTTCTCCATTTCAATATTTGTTTGTGTTCCTTCAAATGGTAGCTGATCCTCAGTGTCTCTATGGATGGAAGCTCTCCAACTATTCTGTCTCTTGAAATAATGCACAATTTTTGTAGGTGCATTCCTGCGGCTTCCAGGACTTGTCTATTCACCTCATGCACTTTCAGCTCCTGTCAGGTCCAAGCCAGAGATGGCACAATGAAATCCTGTTGAGTCCAAGTCTTTATGCCCTTATGCCTAATGGACAGAATCTTGCCAGACTAAAGCTATAACCTTGTAACCTAATAAGTATACCCTGAGAGAATCTAGGGTGTATCTATCCTGCTTTTTTTTTCTTCCTCTCCCATCCAGTTCAGGACTGTGCCTTGTCTTGGGCCCCTCTTTGTAAAGTGCTGCCCCTCCCCTGTGATTTCACACACATCCCAATTCCTTGTTAAGCTGCACATTCGATCCCAGAGAAAAAACACACCCTTCCGTCTCTTTTATCTACACGCCGTAGTACAACATAGTTAATCAGACCAGTTAAAGAACTGGTGGCCAAATTTGTCCAACAAACCTCAGAGCAACAGAGTCTCCCTCTGACCTCAATTGTCTTCTGGAGTTTTCCAAAATTCATTTTCATTGTGTTGATGACATTATCTAACCATCTCATTCTCTGCTGCTCCCTTCTCCTTTTGCCTTCCGTCTTTCCCAACATCAGAATATTTTCCATTGAGTCCAATGGCCAAAGTATTTGTTAGACATTTTTTTGTTTATAGCACCAATGTCAGGGTTCCAAGGAACACCTAACTGCCAACTACAGAGCAAACAAAAGAGTACAGTCACCATGTGCTTTACTGCTCAACTGTTTTACTATAGCAGGAAAATGGGAAACTTTACTTAGAACAAAAGAGCATAGATCCAAACTTGTAAACACTTCCATCTAGTGGCTGAATACTACTATAGTTGTTTCATAGAAATACATTCCAAAAATGAATTCCAACAGTATTTGAGTTTCAGCTTCAGTATCTGTCCTTCCAAAGAACAATAGGGGTAGTTTCCTTTAGGAAAATGCATACTAGGTACCTCTCGATTTTGCCCATCTTATGAGAACATCTACAGAGGCTCAGCTGAAGGTCCTATTTCATGATAGGTGAGAGCATCATGTATCTCTTCTTAAGAGATAAAGTATCTCTTCTTGTTGGTTGCCCTGATGCTGCAAAGGTCACAACTCTAGATGTTGGGCTTCATCCTACGTCAACCACTTAGCTAGCTTTCAAGGAATCTAAGAAATAAGAATGTGTGATAATTAGTGAACATATATTATGGACAGCCAGAGCAACCAATGGAGAGGTGCTGAATTGTATAAAACCAGACACATCACTAGAAGCCAAAACCACAAGACTACATCTGATTTAATTTGACCATGTCATATGTGCAAATTCATTGGAGAAGTCAAGGATGCTGGGAATGATTAGTAGAAAAGAAGGGGCAAGCAAAGAACACGGTGGCTTGATAACATCAAAACGGATACAAAGATGAACATTGAAGAACTGAAAGTAGTGTTGCTTGGAGAGCACTTGCCTAGAAAGTCTCTAAGAGTCGGACACAACTGAATGGTTAAAACAACAATTATTATTATTATTGAAGAAAGTTGACAGCTTGTTCTGACCTAGGCTTCCCCAGCAGCAGGAAGCCGAGTCCTCGTCCCGATAAACCCCTTTTATTTAAATTTACAGTGAATTCCACTCCAGCAAAGTCTTTCCTCTCCCACAGTCTTTCAAGATAGTTCACAATTACTGACCTTTATCAGGCTTGGAGAGTGGCCAGGATGATATCTTTCAGACTCCACACTGTAACAGACAATACTTGGCAAGAATGCAAGAACAGATCTTCACCCAAATGAACTAATTGTCTCCTGCAAACTCCCCTCCCCTTTGCTCCTCCTTATTCCCTATGGGAAGGGCCATTCACTGTCCACTTGTGGCTTTACTCCTGAGTCGACCCTTGTTCCTTAGCTGTTCCCTTCTCCTGGACACTCTGTGCATGTGCACACTGGGAAAAGGATCCAGCTGTTCTTCTGCCCCACTCATGTCCGACTCCGAAGGCAGCTGACAACTGTCAGACGGCCCAGGCCCCCTCTCTGTCTCCGACGCAGAGCCCTCATCAGAGCCTTCCCCAGACTCCAGGACTGGCCCATGTTCCTCCCCAAGCTCCTCACTGTCCGAATCTGCTACCAGATCCACTGGCCACTGGTGGACCACAACACAGCCCACCATACTACCATCCCCCCAAAATCAGTGAATTCATTCCTGTGATATCCTTCTTGCTCAACATAATAAACTGTTTGATGTTTCCTTTGGAGTGGGCTGGCTTATCTTCATCTGTTCATTGTTTTATTTTTTAACTACCAGGCTTGCTATCATGTGGATTTTCACTGACTGTGTGAGAATTATGTCTTTTCTTGAAGGTGAACTTCAACCTTTTGCTCCAGGTATTCCCAAAAGGAGTGAAGGCGCTTTTTTTAAAAAAAATGATGTTTTGACATGCAATTCACTGATCGTTGGATAGCTTTTGTCAATTATGATCTGTTATTCTTTCCAGACTTCAGTTGGTTGGGCTGACTTTTGCGGGAATTGGAGACCTGTTATTTAAGGTGTAGGCTTCATATTGATATTTTAGACTGTATATTGCCCAGAGTCATTGAAGTGGGTGGGATTGACAATTGTGTAAACAAACAAACAAATCTGAAAGCTCAATTTGTGTTTTGCTGAGTCTATTGTGGGAACTTAATCCCTTTGGTTCAATGATGTTCCCATACTTTCTGCATTCTTAAGAAAATGATGAGTCCAGTAAGTGAGTTAATGTATTGTCTAAATGGGAGCACTATTCTGCTCAAGGAAACCTTTAAATAGGAGAGCATTGCAAACTGGATAGCTTGTACACACACAAAAACACAGACACACACACAGAGACACACACAGAGAGACACACACACGGAGAGAAAGGGGGCCAGGGAGGGAGGGGGAGAGAAGAGAAGGAGAAGGAGAAGGAGAAGGAGAAAGGAGAAAGGAGAGAAGAGAAAGGGAAAAGGGAGAGAGAGAGAGAGAGAGAGAGAGAGAGAGAGAGAGAGAGAAAGGGGGGCAGGGAGGAAGGGGGATAGAAGAGAAGAGAAGAGAAGAGAAGAGAAGAGAAGAGAAGGAGAAGAGAAGGAGAAAGGAGAAAGGAGAAAGGAGAGAGAAGAGAAAGGGAAAGGGAAAGGGGAAAGAGGGGGGACAGGGAGGGAGGGGGACAGAAGAGAAGAGAAGGAGAAAGGAGAAAGGAGAAAGGAGAGAAGAGAAGAGAAAGAAGAGAAGAGAAAGGGGAAAGGGAAAGAAAGAAATGAGAGAGGGGTGGGGGGGGGGGGAGAAGCAAAAAGAATGAATGCCTCATAAAATAATTCATAAAAGACCTCACTACCAGGAGAGTAATATACAGCTACAGAAAATAAAATGGAAGAGATCACAGAGATTTAAACTCCTTTCCAATGCCATATAGAAAAGCAACTTTAAGAATATTAGATGTCATGAATGAAGCATTACATTTTGGCAATGTTTCGGTGCCCTTGTGAATGTTAAACATTCTTATTTATAGGTCCAAGTAAGCAACTGATCTGTAGTATTACATATTACTGTGCCTGGGGAAGTTGTTGCACCTACAGATAACCGGCATCAATAATCTACAAGTATCCAGAGAAGGAAAAGGTTGAACACTGAATTTTGCAAACTGGGGGATGCAGAGATGGATGCCAGAAATGTTGTCCCTTGGACAGCTATAAGATGGTGGACTAGCCTGTATCTAACACGGAGATGAAACACAGAGATAAGAAATTGGACTGGCTGCCAGACTGGTTAGCAAAGCTAAGATCTTGTTCCCAAAGCATTTTATGAAATGTTTGAGAGAGGTCACAACATATTCTGTGCAAAAGATTGGGCTCTGAGTTACTATAGCCATACTACATGGGTAAAATAGACTTATTATTTATTATTTAAATTTCTATACCGCCCTTCTCCAAAATAGGACTCAGGGCGGTGAACAGCCAAAGTAAAAAACAATACATACAAAATTTAAATTTAAAAGCAGTGTCAACTCTGAAGCTTGACGGTAAGATAGTACTATGAGAATTAGGCTCTTTTTTAATTACTTTTTTTCTTTTGTAACATATACCGTGTTTTCCCGAAAATAAGACAACCCCTTATAATAAGCCCAATTGGGCTTTTGAGTGCATGTGCTAAAATAAGCCCCTCACCAAATTAAGCCCCCCCCAAAAAAATAAGCCCCCCAAATAAGTCCTCCCTGAAAATAAGCCTTCCCCAAAAATATTTAAACGCATGCACAGTTGGCCTCTGCCATTTCCTAGGGTTAGAGCAGGGGTCGGCAACCTGTGGCTCTGGAGCCGCATGTGGCTGTTTCATTCCTCTGCTGTGGTTCCCTGTCACCGGTTGGCTCCACAATTGATAGAGCTTTCAGTTAGGACAGGTAGATGAAAAAGGACGCCGTGCTAGGAGGAGACTCTATGGTGCAGGAATTGGACTTCCGGTCTACTCCAGAATTTAACGGGGGGGCTTCCAGTTAGGACCTTTGTGACTCTTTGAGTGTTTAAGATTGCTGACCCCTGGGTTAGGGAAACAGAGCTGGAAATCAGGTAAGATTGCAAGAGGAGCCCCATCTTGCTCCACACACCCCAAAATAATAAGACCTCCCTGAAAATAAGGCCAACTGCTTATTTAGGGGTTCAAAAAATATAAGACAGGGTCTTATTTTGGGGGAAACACAGTAAAAATTCCATTTTTAGTTGAACATTGTGTTGTCTGGGTACAGATATTTTTAGGAAATAATAATCACATGTTTACAATAATATTCATTACTTTGGTATTAATTCTATGGTAATAATAATAGTAATCATAATACTATTTGCTTGTCCATTTTAACAAATCTCTGTTCTGTCCCCGTACCACACACGCACCCCCACAGATGGCCCGGAGTTAATAAGCCACACGACAAAACTCTTTGAAGATAAAGCTGGCAGCAACCCAGTGGCTAGCTGCCAATTCAGACTTTACTCACACAAAACAAAGATTAGACTGCCAGCATTCCGATAAAACAGGCAGAGTTCAACAATACAAGGATTAATCCAAATGCAGTCTGATAAAGCAGGCAAAGTCCAGTAATGCAGAGATCGTGGATTATTTCCAGTTTTTGCTCGTCACAAACTGAACCGGCCACCACACCCACATTTATACCCTGTGGGGTGTGGTCGAGTGACTCAGCTAATCTCTGGCACGCCTTCCCCTCTGCTGCACACGCTCCTCCCTGTGCCTCTGCCGAGGGTCCAGCCAGCACTTATCTTCTTCATCGCTGTCCACCTGTGGCTGCGGGGACGTGCTTGGCTCTGAGCCTATTGTTTGGCATTCGGTGTCCTCCGGAGGCATTGCCAGAGAGGAGGGTCCTGGAGAGGGAGGCCTTGCCAACTCCTCTCCCTCATTCTCAGAGTCTGCATCTGTCGATAGCCCAGGCTCAGGCAACGGAGCCACAACAACCTCCCTTATATCATTAGTCCTTTTCTGATATCCACATGTTTCTGTTTTTATTACCTAGCCATTGATAAAATAAATCCCATGTCAAAACATACTGTATTTTTCAGAGTATATGATGCACCTTTCCCCCCCCGAAAAGAGGGTGAAAATTTGGGTGTGTCTTATACAGTGAATGTAGCCCCATTCAGCTTCTCAAACTTCCATTTCAGAGGCTGAAAAAAGCCTATGAAATGGAGGTTTCAGAGGCTGGAAAAAAAAAGCCTCTGAAACAGAGGTTACAGAGGCTGAAAAAGCAAGGCGCAGAGCTCACAACCAACAAACCTGTTGCTAAAGTTCACCTCTGGGAACAGCTGATAGGGGGTATTCCGGGAGGCCGATCCACCCGCCAATCAGCTTTTTTTGTATTTTTCTCCCCCAAAATTAAGTGCGTCTTATACTCCGGTGCATTTTATAGTCCGAAAAATATGGTATTTAGTTTTGTAAAAAACTAAATTGTAAAATTTAAAAAAGAAAGAATTAGGTCTTCAGCAGAGTGATGTCACAATTTAAAAAAGAAACATCAAAAGCTCTATTGTCTGCTGAGATAACTATATCATGCAAGCAGTGGTGGATTCAAATAATTTAACAACTGGTTCTCTGCCCTAATGACCAGCTGGGTAGGCGTGGCTTGGTGGTCATATGACCGTGTGGGCATGGCCAACTCAATGTCACTCACATCAATGGGCGCTTCGCCTTAGCTGTTACAATGTAATAAGGGTTAACCAGAGAGGCAGTTTCTGTAAGCAGAGCAATAAAGATTAGGCTAGAAACAACGCCAGAATGTTTCCTTCCTGCCTTCCTTACAGGATTAGCCCTCTAAAGTGGAAAAAAAACAAAATAAGATTTCTTCCAACAAGCGGTTCTCCGAACTGCTTAGAAAGTTAACAACCGGTTCTCCCAGATAGGTGTGAACTGGCTGAATCCCACCACTGCATGCAAGTATTATTAATCTGATTGATTGATTGATTGATTTTTGTAAACCTGAATGCTCTTGTCAAAACGTCCAAGAAACACCATTTTTGTGTGTTCATTATGTGTTCAAACCAAGGCAAAGATTTTGATCTGGACACCTACTGGGGTCCTCTCTTCCTTTGACTTACCATCTTGCCATATTAAATTAACATTTCTTGAAAGATCGCTGTGGGGTGTAAAATGTAATCATTGCTTTTGCTTTGCTTAATTTTCCTGTTGCAGACCTTTAAAAATCAGATGTGTAAAGTAGGGTAGGAAGGAAGAAAGAAAGAAAGGGGGGAAATGGCAACAGACCTAAAAAAAAGAAAAAACTTAGAATGTAGAATAATAGAGTTGGAAGGGACTTGGAGATCTTCTAGTCCAGTGATGGCTAACCTTTTTGACATCGCGTGCCAAAAGCGGGGGGAGCATGGGGGGGTTGTGTGCGAGCGTGTCCACACCCATAATTGAATGCCCCCCTGCGCCCCACCCCCTCGCGCATGCGCATGTGACCCCTCCACACTCCCCCCGCTTTGGCACGTGACGGCAAAAAGGTTACCAGTGGGCTTGGTAGATCCTTTTTTCGCCCTCCCAAGGCTCCAAAGGCTTTCTTGGAGCCTGGGGAGGGCAAAAACAGCCTCCCCCCACCCCCCCAGAGGCCCTCCGGAGGTCAGAAACAGTCGGTTTCCTGACTTCTGGTGGGCCCAAAAGGCCCGAAAATCAGGTGGCCAGTGTGCACGTGCATGCTGCAGCTGCGCTAAGGCAACACTTGCGTGCCAACAGATATGGCTCCGCGTGCCACCCGTGGCACATGTGCCATAGGTTCACCATCACAGTTCTAGTCAAACCCCTTGCTCAAGCAGGAGACCCTATATCCTTGATGGCGAACCTATGGCACGCGTGCCAGAGGTAGCATGTAGAGCCCTCTCTGTGGGCATGCACGGCATCGCCAGCTGTTCTTCTGGTTTCAGCTGGTCTTCACAGGCACCAGAGTGCTGGAAAACGGTGTGAAAATGGCACAAAAAATGGCCAAACAACAGGCTGTTTTCTGGGCCTTTTCTGGGCCATTTCTGTGCTGTTTTTTTGGCTGTTTTCAGGACATTTCTCGGGCCATTTTCAGGCCTCAAAACGGCCTGAAAATGGCCAAAAAACCAGCCAGAAACAGGCATGTGCATGCCAGTCAGCTGGTCTTCAGGTTTCTGGTGCTCCGGCTCATGCACATGCACACTGTCAGGGTTCCAAGTAACCCAATCGGTCGGGTCCACACAAGGACACACGCACATTCACACACACATTCCAGTTTGGACACTCGGTGCCGAAAAGGTTTGCCATCACTGCCCTATACCATTTCAGAAAAGTGGCTGTCCAAGTCTCTTTTGAAAGCCTCCAGTGATGGAGCACCAGTGGTCGTATTCAGCTGGTTCTGACCAGTTCAGGCGAACTGGTAGTGGCGACCTGTGGGTGGCTGCCCACCCACCCCAGCGCTATGCCGTCCTATTTAGCCATGTGTTCTAAGCCGCGCGCATGCGTGCATGCTTGCACATTTTTGGTGTGCAGTGAACTGGTGGTAAAATGATGCGAAACCCAGCTCTTTGGAGCCCTCACAACTTCTGAAGGCAAGCTATTCCATGGGTTGATTGTTCTCACTGTTATTCTTGTTCTTGTTGCTGCTATCGTTGCTGTTGTTGTTGTTGTACATGCTCTTCTTCTTGAGAGAAGTGTTAAAACACCTTGTGGCTTATATTTCAGGACAGAAAGAATTTGTTTGTTCTTTATCAACAGTAAATGTTGGAGTTACATCAAAAGTTAATGTAGGAACTAGAATCATAATAGCATCTCCTCCCAAAACTGCCTCTTTAGCCACTTCATCCGCCAATCTATTTCCCACAATCAGTTTCGAAGTTCCTTTCCTATGTGCTTCAATTCTGGTCACCATGATATGAAAAAGTTGTTGAGATAAAGAGCACAGAGAAGAGCAATTCAGATGTCATGGGGTCTGCAGGATTACTCATATGAGGAATGGTTAAGGGAACTAGGTATGTCTGGCCAAATGAAGAGAAGCATCAGAGCAGACATGACAACTGTCTTCTAGTACTTGAAGGCTATCACAGAGAAGAGAGGGTTAACTTACTCCCCAAAGCACCCCAAGAAGGTGAGCAGGACTGAATGTGGCCACATGTTTATTGGACCCGTGTCCCTCCTGGCTGGTGCTGGCCTCCCGGGAGATTACACGAGGCTGGCTCCAGGGGATTATAAATGTTTCTTTGAGTGAGGGTGTCTTTCCCGCCACCCTGAAAGAAGCGGTGGTGAGGCCCCTCCTCAAGAAGCCCTCCCTGGACCCGGCTGTGTTAGCAAATTATCGTCCTGTCTCCAACCTTCGCTTCGTTGAGAAGGTTGTTGAGAGTGTGGTTGCACGACAGCTGCCTCAGTACTTGGATGAATTGACTTATCTAGATCCGTTCCAGTCGGGTTTCAGGCCCGGGTACAGCAAAGAGATGGCATTGGTCGCATTGGTTGATGATCTCTGGAGGGCTCGGGACAGGGGTTGCTCCTCTGTCCTGGTCCTATTAGATCTCTCAGCGGCTTTTGATACCATCGACCATGGTATCATGCTGCACCAGTTGGGGGGGGTGGGGGGTGGGGGGTGGGGGGCACTGTTTTACAGTAGTTCTCCTCCTTTCTCTCCGACCGGTTGCAGTCTGTGTTGACAGGGGGGCAGAGGTCGACCCCGAGGCCCCTTGTATGTGGGGTGCCGCAAGGATCGGTCCTCTCGCCCCTTCTGTTCAACATTTATGTGAAGCCGCTGGGTGAGATCATCCGTGGTTTTGGGGTGAAGTACCATCAGTACGCTGATGACACCCAGCTGTACATCTCCACCCCAGACCACCCCAATGATGCCCTCGAGGTGATGTCCCAATGCCTGGAGGCCGTACGGATCTGGATGGGGAGGAACAGACTCAGGCTCAACCCATCCAAGACCGAGTGGCTGTGGTTTCCGACGTCCCGATATAGTCAGTTGGCACCATCACTGACTATTGGGGGCGAGTCATTGGCCCCCACAGATGGGGTTCGCAACTTGGGCATCCTCCTGGACTCACGGCTGTCTTTAGAAGAGCATATGGCGGTCATGGCCAGGAGGACTTTTTATCAGGTTCGCCTGATTCGCCAGTTGCATCCCTTTCTGGATCGGGACTCATTACGCACAGTCACTCATGCCCTTGTCACCTCACGCCTGGACTATTGCAATGCTCTCTACATGGGGCTCCCCTTGAGGAGCACCCAGAGGCTCCAACTGGTCCAGAATGCGGCCGCGCGGGTGGTGACGGGAGCGACGTGGCGCTCCCATGTGACCCCCCTCCTGCGCGAGCTGCACTGGCTCCCAGTGGTCTTCCGGGTGCGCTTCAAGGTTTTGGTTACCACCTTTAGAGCACTCCATAGCTCAGGACCAGGGTACTTACGAGACCGCCTTCTGCCACCAGTAGCCTCTCACCGACCAGTTCACTCCCATAGAGAGGGGCTCCTCAGGATGCCGTTGGCCAAACAATGTTGACTGGCGGCCCCCAGGGGGAGAGCCTTCTCTGTGGGGGCACCTGCCATCTGGAACGAGCTCCCCCCGGAGATACGGAGGATCCAAGACCTACGCATCTTCCGCCGCGCCCTAAAAACGTTTTTATTCCAACAGGCTGGTCTGGCCTAACTCTCCCTTTTAAATTAGGTTTTAAATGTTTTACATAAATTGGATGTCTTAAATTGTTTTTTGAGCCCAAATTATTTAATCTATTTTTAATAGTTTTTAACTTTTGTATGTTATTTGTATTTTTATCTTGGCTGTTCACCGCCCTGAGTCCTCTGGGAGTAGGGCAGTATACAAATATGATGATAAATAAAATAAATAAAGAAATAAATAAAAATAAATAAAGAAGCAACAGGGAGAAGCTCATCAGAGGAAGATTGGAAAATAGCTTGCTAGGATACAATCCCTGAAAATATTAGAGTTTTGCCTAGAAAGCTCTCAAAGGAATTTGGAAAATTCTAATCCTGTAATTTTTATGCCTCTCTTGCCCTAAACCAAGACTTCTGGAATTCCTTTCTGTTTTCTAGAAAGACTAGAGGTGATATCAGAATAGAGCTGGCAGGGACCTTAGAGGTCTTCTACTCCAACCTTCTCCTGAAGCAGGAGACCTTATACCATTTAACACAACCGGCTACCCATTTGCCCAGGCTAAAAACCTCCAGTGGTGAAGTACCCACAACTTCTGAAGGCAAGCTTGGTTAATTGTCCTCGCTGTTAGGAAGTTTCTCTTTAATTCCAGGTTGCTTCTCTCCTTGATTAGTTTCCATCCATAGCTTCTTCTTTTTTTGGGAATTTTTTTTTTATTTTTAAACAAAACTTAAAACATAAAACAATTATCATCCATTACAATTACAGAAAGTGTATTGATCGGTTACAAATCGTTTGTGCTTAATCCTCTATCCAACATTTTCTTATTTAACAGTTTATTACATTATTATTCTCATTTACCAATTATTTAACAGTAAATTGTCCTCTATAAGGGAAAAAAAAACCCTTTCTATGTTTTATTATCTTGTCCATTTCATATTTCATTTCCATTCTTTCTTGTCTAACTATTGATAAAATAAATCCCATATCAAATAATATTGTTTATCTTCTTGTTCCCTAATTTCAAATGTCAATTTACTCATTTCAGCACACTCCAAAATTTTCTTGATAACGTCATCATCCGTGGGTATCTTCTCACCTTTCCAATTTCTAGCAAATACAATTCTAGCCGCCGTTAAAACATTCACAATTAAATATCTCATTTCTCTATTATATATTTCTGGTAAAATCCCCCAATAAAAATATCTCTGGTTTAAAGTCAATATGTTTCTTTGTCATTTTTTCCAGCCATTTGTGGATTTTAGTCCAATATCTTTTAGCTTCTGCACATGTCCACCACATATGGTAATATGAGCCCGGAGTCTGATGACACTTCCAACATTTCTCCGGTTAATTGTCCTCGCTGTTAGGAAGTTTCTCTTTAATTCCAGGTTGCTTCTCTCCTTGATTAGTTTCCATCCATAGCTTCTTGTCCTGCCTTCTGGTGCTTTGGAGAATAGCGTGATACCCTCCTCTTTCTGGCAGTCCCTCAAATACTGGAAGAGTGCTATCGTCACCCCTAGTCCTTCTTTTCTCTAGACTGGCCATATCCAATTCCTGCAACCGTTCTTCATATGTTTTAGTCTTCATGATAGCAGCGTTCCAATATTTGAGGGGCTGCGACAAAAAAGAGGGGTGGGGAGGGGGTTTCCAACCTATTTTCCAAATCACCAGAAGGCAAGACAGAAAACAACAGATGGAAACTAATGAAGGAGAGAAGCAACCTAGGATAAGGAGAAATGTCGTAAGAATTAAAGAACAATGAGTCAGTGGAACAGCTTGTCCTGAGAAAATATGGGTGCTTCATCAATGGAGGTTTTAAAGAAAAGACTGGGCAGCCACTTGTCTGGAATGATATAAGATCTCCTGCTTGAGCAGGGGGTTGGACTAGAAGTCCTCCAAGGGCCCTTCCAACTCTGTTATTCTGTTACTCTGTTCTTCTTTGCAATATAAATCAATCAATCAATCAATCAATCAATCAATCAATCAATCAATCAATCAATAAATATCAGGAGGCTTAGCACCAGGAGGGCATTTTGCCCAAGCTCATAAAGTAGGATTACGAGATGGGTTCCTCTTTTGCAAGGCAACCTTTTCTTCTCTCTTTTCTTTCAACTCAAGGAGAGGGAGAATATTATTTTTTTAAAAAAAAAAAAGACAACCCAATGTTCTTAATCCCCCTCAGCTATTCCTCGGCTGCAGTGCTTTCCTTCACCAACTCGAGGCTTCCTTCTAAAACCGAGAAATGCAAGCTTTGGCCTGTAATGATCTTTAAATGATTTATATCTAGTTCTTCTTTAAATACACCGCGGTGGTTTAAACAATTGAAAACCCAGCATGGAAAACAAGAAAACAGTTATTTCATTCAATCGGAACGCTATCTCCTCCAAGGGAGAGAAGATAACCGATTCTGATTCTCAAAGTCAGTTGGAATTCGCCTTCCGTGGTCTCAGATCTCCTAGAAGTGGAAAAAAATATTTCTAATTCTTGTTGAGGGGACCGATCAGCTTTTGGGGTTTGTTTGTTTGTTGTCGTTGTTGTTGTTGTGTTTCTTACACTCATTCTGTGCCCTAGTGAGTCATGGGTCATAGCCAGGGGTGGGTTCTAATTTTTTTTACTACCGGTTCTGTGGGCGTGGCTTATTTTGTGGGTGTGGCTTAGAGGTCATGTGACTAGGTGGGCGTGGCTAGCTGGTCGGAGTCATTTCTGGAAGGTCCTAGCACTCACGACCAGTCCTCGCACTTACGACCCGACTCATTTGTTTGCTTTTAACACTGATCAGCTGAAGGGCGGCCCTTTGAAGCCCTGCGGCAAGAGTTTAAACAGTTTTTTTCCCCTCTAATCATCAGCTGGGACTCAGGAGGCAGCAATAGATTGGGGGTGGGGCCAAATAAAAGGTAAGAATAATGTGGGTGGGTGGGGAGGGGAGAACCGGTTCGGTGATGTCATATTGTCACTGCTACCGGCTCGGCCGAACCGGACCGAACCGGGAGGAACCCACCACTAGTCATAGCAGTGAGAACAATCAACCAGTGGAACAGTTTGTCTTCAGAAGTTGTGGGTGCTTCATCGCTGGAGGTCTTTAAGAAGGGACTGGACAGCTACTTGTCTCCTTAAATGGTCTCCTGATGAAGCAGGGGGTTGGATTAGAAGATCTCCAAGATCCCTTCCAGCATTATTCCCTTCCCTTCCCAATTGTGGGAAGCCCCCCCCCCCCCAAGAAGAATAAAATATTTTGGAAAATATTTAAAAAAAGGCAGAATATTATATTTCCCTAAATAAGAAATGGAGAAACATGCTCTTAAAAAGAGAGAAAGCAGACTCAGTCTCCCGGCCCACAGCAGATATTTTGTGCCCGTTAAGAAAGACTGGGCCAGCCTAGCTACAAAACAAAAGACCTTCAGCTCCAGGGGGATGGAGTTAAGAAGAGCAGGACAAGACCCTTCAGGACATAATAGGATTAACCCACTTAGCAGAAGACACAGAGCTCACTACATTGCACAATCTCCTAAGGGTGTTTCAGACACATTGTACAACCTCCCCTAGCAGCATCTCTGAAGCTTATAAATGGACGTTTCTTTCCAATCAGCCTCCAGCCTCCATTTTGTTTCCAGCGTCTTTCTACCGGATTGAAACTGAATCAGATGGATTTTCTGTCCATCTTCCCTTCCCATCCTATCCCAGACCCCATTTAGAATAATGCATCCAGTGCTTCCTTTTTTCTTTCTTTCTTTCCTTTTTTCTTTCTTTCCTACCTACTTCACTTCCTTTTTTTCTTTCCTCCCTCCCTCCCTTCCTTTTTCCTCCCTCCCTTTTTTCTTTTCCTTTTTTCCTTCTTCCTTTTTTCTTTCCTCCCTCCCTCCCTTCCTTTTTCCTCCCTCCCTTTTTTCTTTCTTTCCTTTTTTCCTTCTTTCCTCCCTCCCTCCCTTCCTTTTTCCTCTCTCCCTTTTTTCTTTCTTTCTTGTTCTTTTGTTCTTTCATTCATTCTTTCTTTCTTTTCTTTCTTCTTTCTTTCTTTACTTCTTTTCTTCCTTCCTTTCTTTCCTTTCTTTCCTTCCTTCCTTCCCTTCCTTCCTTCCTTCCTTTCTCTTTCTTTCTTTCTTTCTTTCTTTCTTTCTTTCTTTCTTTCCTTCTTTTCTTCCTTTCTTTCCTTCCCTCCCTCCCTCCCTCCCTCTCTCTCTCTCTCTCTCTCTCTCTCTCTCTCTCTCTCTCTCTCTCTTTCTTTCTTTCTTTCTTTCTTTCTTTCTTTCTTTCCACCAACATCTTTTTTACATTGTGGCAACCAAAACAGTATTCCAAGGGTGGCCTTACCAAGGCATTATAAAGTGGTATTAACACTTCACATGATCTTGATTCTATCCCTCTCTTTATGCAGCCTAGAACTGTGTTGGCTTTTTTGGCAGCTGCAGCTGGTTCATATTTAAATGGTTGTCCAGTAGGACTCCAAGATCCCTCTCACAATTACTATGATTGAGCAAGATACTACCTATACTGTATCTGTGCATTTTGTTTTCTGTGCCTAAATGTAGAACCTTGCTTTTTTCCATCATTTAATTTTTTTGTTAGAAAGCACCCAATTGTTGTGACTCTGACCCCCGAGGCTGACTTATCGGAGGGAGAAGGCTCCGAACATGAAGGAGAGGAGTTGGCCAGGCCTCCCCCTCCAGGACCCTCCTCTCTGGCAATGCCTCAGGTGTCTCCCAAAGGAGAAGAGATTGGCCAGGAGCCAGGTATCTCCTTGCAGTCAGACAGTGACGGAGATAAATCTTGACTGGATCCACGCCAGCGTCGGAGAGACAAGCGCACACAGTAGAAAAGGAGGCGTGCCAGAGATTAAGCTGAGTCACTGGACCACACCCCACAGGGGATAAAAGGGGGTGAGGTGGCCATTCAGACTCTGTGACAGACAAAACTAACTACTAGCGAGTCACATTGTATCTTTGAAACAACATTATCGGCCTTGGATTTAATTACAGACTGGACTTGACAATTCTTGAACTGTGTGAATCTTGTTTGGGTTTATCTGTCAGAGGAACAACCCCTCCCTCTATGAGTAAAGTTCTTGGCAAGCAGCTACTGGGTTGCTGCCAATCCTCTTATCGAAAGAATTTGTTGTCTGCCAGTTTTATTTAACCCCTGATTATCTGTTTGTGTGCATGTGTGAGACGGGGACAGAACACCAATGTTCAAGTCTGTCAAGATCCTTCTGTATCTTAAGTCTGTCTTCTGGAGGGCATGTATTTGTGATGTGAGTGATTCTGGTACCTGGAAGAAATTCTTCCCGTAATATCAGGGAAGGGGATGTGTGGAGTCAGAAGATCTCTCAGTTTCCCAGGTCATGTGAAACTGGTTTTAGCCCACTTCCTTGGTTGTTAAGTGCAGTGTTCACCAGCTGTAAAACAAACAGCAACCTGGAGCTGGAAGAAAAAGACCAAGCTGAAACACACATAATTACTTTCCATCCTTGTGCCATGTTTTAATTAAAGATAGCAGCCCCACAAACTACGAGATCTCTGGAAATTATTTGAGACCTTTTCCAGAGGCGAAAAAGATCAATAGCTTTTTGTCTCGGTGGCATAAAACATTGTGGGGCTCTTTATTTATTTCCCACCGGTTGCTGTGAATTGACACAAGCATGGCAGGCAACCATAATTGTAACAAGTCCTATCGTGGATTACATACCTTCCATCTCCACTAGAAACTACTCAGTGATGGTTAGATCTTTTTACAAAATAAATACAACCACGGAAAGCAGTCCCAGCAACCCTGGCTGGGCAAGCCCTTGGTATATAAAATAGAGAGCAAACCTCACTCTCTTCTAGTGCTGATGATGTTGCATTGTTGGGTAATGAAATGTCTACTTGAAAGCAGCCAAGCTCAGAGAGCACCAAGGACACTAAAGTCCTTCTCTTCTTCTTCCTCCTCCTCCTCCTCCTCCTCCTCCTCCTTCTTCTTCTTCTTCTTCTTCTTCTTCTTCTTGTTCATGGGGTCGTGATGGGTTGGATGCAACTAACAACAACAACAATATCTGGACTTCCAAACAATGAATGGCCAGCAGATAGGAGGACAATAGAGACAGAAAACTCAAAAGTTTTAACCACTATTTAATACTTATCTTGATCTTTGAAGCCCACAACTAGTAGCGCTGAACTTTTGTCCATCCGTAACCGCTCTTAGTATTCCACCCAGTATGAAATGCAGTCTCTAGCAATAAAACGTTGCTTCTTTCTTTTCTCCGTTTCATTTGGTTCATCCTTCATCGATTATTAGCTTGCATTCTGCAATCTGTTTTGCATACCTCTCTCTGCACTTAGTTTACACCTACTGCACTCTGGAAACAGTGCAAAGAAGAGCAACAAAGATGAATATGATCCTCAAGGTTAAAATAGATGAAGAACGGTTGTAAAAAAATGTGTATGTCTAGTCTAGTGAAAACGAGAACTAGTGGTGACATGATAGCAATCTTCCAATATTTGGGGCTACCACAGAGAAGTGGGGACTGTTGTGACCGAGGCCCCCTTAGTGATTACCAAACACAATTCAGTCCTGAACAAACTTATTTTATTAAAACAGCTGAGAATTAATTCTTTTTTTTTAATGCTTTTTATTGGATTATAAACAAAAATATGAAGACAATACAAAGACAAACGAAATACAATACGAAGACAAATGAAATCCCGCCACCTACATACCCACACCACATTCTACATATACATTTTAGTCATCAACAGAATATATATTGTATTACTTTATAAATTAATGAAAAACTAGTAAATTCTTAGTTCAAGTGTTTTAAATTAAAGATAATCTTGCATCTTCCCTGTATTCGTCTCCTATTTTTGATTTTTCACCCTATTTTCTGCTATCTACATTTGTACTGATTTTCTTTTCCAGCCATTGGTACCATCGGTGCCACACAATATAGTATTCACTTTCTTCCTTATCCTGGAGTTCCAGCATCAATCTATCCATTTCGGCACATTCTGTTATCTTTGAGATTATTTTATCTTTGGTTGGGAGTAGATCTGATTTCCAATTTTGAGCGAACAGTAATCGTGCTGCTGTCAAGATATGTATAATAACATATTTTGTCTCTTTGGTGTATTGAGCTGTTATCATGCCAAATAAAAAGAATTTTGGAGTATTTTCTACTTGTAGATTTGTTATTTCCTCAATAGGTTCCTTTATGTTTTGGCAATATTGTTGGGCCTTCGTACATTTCCACCAAGCATGGTAATATGTCCCCTTTTTTGTTTTACACTTCCAACAGAGTGAGGAGGCGTTCGGGTGTATTTTGGCTAATCTGGCTGGTGCTAGATGCCATCTGTAAAACATTTTGATAAGATTCTCTTTATAGGATATGGCTCTTGTCATTTTAATGTTTTGTTTCCACAATTTCTCCCAGTTTGCCAATTGAATGTTGTGCCCTATGTCCCTAGCCCACCTTATCATATTTTCTTTTACTGTTTCTTCTAATAATTTATATCTAAGAAAATAATTGTATATTTTGGTTATCATCTTTTGTTCTGTCCCTTGTAGAATCTTGTCCAAATCAGTCAGATTGTTCGCGATTCCATATTGTTTTTTGTCTGCTATGTATCTTGAGTATATTTGGGTTATTTTATTAAAACAGCTGAGAATTAATTCATTCTCAGCTTAGTCCAAAACAAATTCTTCATAACCCGTCCTACGGCCTTATCACCATCCTTTGATGTCTTTGGCAACCTGCCAAAGGCTTTTCTTGGCAAACCCACCCCACAAAATTCAAGAGACACTGACAAGAAGCACTGGAATCAACGTTGCTTTTCTACAAAGAACCCAACGGCTCTTTGCTGCTCTTTTAAGCCTTACGGGAGGGGCCAATCATCTTCTGGCCTTACTCCCGAGTTGTCCTTTTTGCTTCAGCTGCTCTTGCCTTCTGGCAGCTCTTTGCATGCGTGCACTTGGAACAGATTCCTCCTGTTCCTCTGCCTCTCTACTGTCTGCCTCTGGAGCAGTGGTGGGATTCAGCCAGTTTGCACCACTTCAGGAGAACCGGTTGTTAACTTTCTGAGCAGTTTGGCAAACTGGTTGTTGGAAGAAATCATTAGGGCAGAGAACCAGTTGTTAAATTACTTGAATCCCACCACTGCTCTGGAGGCTCCGGAGTCCACGCATCGCTCCCAGATGGCCCATCTTTGCTTCTGACGCAGAGCCCTTGTCTGGGCCTTTCCCTGACTACAGGACTGGCCCGTTGTCCTCCCCAGCCCTCCTCACTGTCCGGCTCCACTGCCAGGAACGCAGGCTGCTGGTGGACCACAACAGGTACCAACCTATTCTCCAAAGCATTTGAAGGCAGGACAAGAAGCAACGGGTGGAAACTAACCAAGGAGAGAAGCAACCTGGAAGTAAGGAGAAATTTCCTAACAGTGAGAAAAAAATTAATCAGTGGAACTGCTTGCCTCCAGAAGTTGTGGGTGCTCCAACACTGGAGGTTTTTAAGAAGAGATTGGACAGCCACTTGTCTGAAATGGTATAGCGTCTCCTGCTGGAGCGAAGGATTGGACTAGAAGATCTCCAAGGTCCCTTCTAACTCTGCTATTCTGTTAATTTATGGTGTTCCTGCCCTGTGCCCCCATTGTGATTATGCTGAGTGCCGCTACACATTTCCTACTGTCAGGTTTCGATGCTATCTCAAAATAAATGAATTTCCAAACTGCTGATCTTTGAGGAAATTTTCTCTTTATTGAGCATAGTGATCTGTCCCTGGCTCTTTCATGGTCAGCACTGACCTTTGCCCCCCAAACCCTCCCTTTCCGATCCCCAATTCTCTGCGTCTCATTGGCTATCTTCCAAGCCACTCTCCTCATCCCATCTCCATCAGATCACAGGAATGTCCCCCCTCCTCCCATCTCCGAGGAAACAGAATCTTCAAAGGAATTAAGTAGGCAAAAGTTCAAGCTTCTCCTCTCCTTTCATATGCCAGCGCTGGAACACTGACACCTACAATATTTTGGCAAAATCACTAGAAATGGTGTTGACATTCAAGATTCACTGTTTTTCCCTAATAATTCTAATTACTCTATCAGGGGACAGAAAGAGTTGACAATGTAGAAGCTCTACATTAAATTCCACCTTGAATAATACTAATTGGTGAAAAGCCTACCTTCTCACCCACATTTAGAAGTCTGTCCCTCCACTAGAATATAGAATAATAAGATTGGAAGAATAGAATAGAATTCTTTATTGGCCAAGTGTGATTGGACACAAAAGGAATTTGTCTTTGGTGCATGTGCTCTCAGTGTACATAAGGAGAATAAAATACATTCATCAAGAATAAAAAAAATACAACACTTAGTGATAGTCAAGGTTACTAATAAGCTATCAAATTATACTAGGAAACAAATAAAAACAATATAAATTGAAAGATAGAAGCAACATGGTTATAGTCATAAGTGGGAAGAGATGGGTACTATGAAGGATGAGAAGAATAATAGTAATACATTCTTAGTAAATTATTTGACAGTGTTGTGGGAATTAGTTATTAAGCAGGGTGATGGCATTTGGGAAAGAAATGTCCTTGTGTCTAGTTGTTCTGGTGTGCAGTGCTCTATAGCGTCGATTTGAGGGTAGGAGTTGAAACAGTTTATAAGCAGGATGTGAGGGGTCTGTAGATATTTTCACATCCCTCTTTTTGACTCGTGCAGTATACAGATCCTCAATGGAAGGCAGGTTGGTAGCAATTGGTTTTTTTTTTGCAGTTCTAAGGAACTGCAAGGAAGGGACCTTGGAGGTCATCTAGTCCAACCCTCTGCTCAAACAGGACACCCTATATTCTTTCTGACAAATGGTTGTCCAATCTGTCCTTGAAAATGTCCAGTGTCTGAGCACCCACAACTTCTGACGGCAAGCCATTTCACAGATTATTAATTTTTTTTTTCTCACTGTCAGGAAATTTCTCCTTAGTTCTAAGGCCTGTTCACCTTTGGGAAAAGGTGGTCTCCTTCAGAACATCTTATTGCTGAGATACCTGCATTTTGTGTTGTGCTGGTTAGGCCATACATTATTGTAAAATAAACAAGTGTATCTTTTTTTTTTTTAATTGATTTATATGCCGCCCTTCTCCGGAGACTCAGGGCAGCTTACAATGCGTTAAGCAATAGCCTTCATCCTTTTTTTGTATATTTATACAAAGTCAGCTTATTGCCCCCACAAACTGGGTCCTCATTTAACCTACCTTAGAAAGGATGGAAGGCTGAGTCAACCTTGAGCCTTGGAGAGATTTGAACCAGCAGTAATTGCAGGCAGCTGTGTTAATAACAGGGTGCTTAGACCACTGTACTATCAAGGCTCTTGACAGTACATCTTGACTTAAAGGTAAAGGTAAAGGTTCCCCTCGCACATATGTGCTAGTCATTTCCTACTCTAGGGGGCGGTGCTCATCTCCGTTTCAAAGCCGAAGAGCCAGCGCTGTCCGAAGACGTCTCCGTGGTCATGTGGCCGGCATGACTCAACGCCAAAGGCGCACAGAACGCTGTTCCCTTCCCACCAAAGGTGGTCCGTATTTTTCTACTTGCATTTTTTACGTGCTTTCGAACTGCTAGGTTGGCAGAAGCTGGGACAAGTCACGGGAGCTCACCCCGTTACGCGGCACTAGGGATTCGAACCGCTGAACAGCTGACCTTTCAATCGACAAGCTCAGCATCTTAGCCACTGAGCCACCGTGTCCCTAATCTTGCCCTACAAAGCAAATAAATTTAAAAATGGTTTTAGGTGACTGGTGAGTAAACATGCACCTTGCGTATTCCATCCTATTGTCGGCATTCTAGAGAACTATCTATTAGATATTAATCATAACAGTGGTTTTATATTAATTATGGCTGTGCTGTCTGACATATTGTAGGCCGTTGCTCTACATGTGTCAGAGTGTTCTGCCTGCTTGCATTTTAGCTGTAAATATTTGTTCTTTACAGATTTGGTGGTTAAGTGTGATCTAATTTTGTTGCAGAGAACTTTTATAATTACTGTGTTCCTTGAATTATACCTAGGGGGGAAAAAAATAGAGAAGAAAACACAAAAGCAAAACAAAACCAGACAAGACTACACAAAGAGAAAAAAAAATGTGCATGAAAAGAAGGGGGGGCGGGGGGAAACCCAGAAGAAACATGTAGATAAATTGTCCCCCCTAGTTTAATATTGATAAATATATTTCAAAAATAATAATTCCCCCCACCTGTCTTCTTGACTTTTCTGCAAGGGCTAACAGATCCTAAACCCCTTAAATTGTATGACTGTAATTTTGTTTCTCTTGGAGTGGGAAAATAAAATAAAAAGGAGGCAGTTTTTGTTGACACACAAACACAGAGAGAGGGGGGAGAGAGAGAAGCGGGGAGAGAGAGAGAGTGGAAGAGAGAGGGGAAGGAAAGAGAGGGAGGAAGAGAGAGAGGGGTAGAGAGAGGGAGGGAGGGAAAGAAATAGAGAGGGGGAGACAGAGAGGGAGGGAGGAAAGAGATAGAGGGGGAAGACAGAGGGAGAGGGAGAGAGAGAAGGAGGGGGAGAGAGGGAGGGAGGGAGAGAGGGAGGGAGAGAGAGAAATAGAGAGGGGGAGACAGAGAGGGAGAGAAAGAGAGGGAGGGAGGGAGGGGGAGGGAGGGAGAGAGAAGGAGTGGGAGGGAGGGAGGAGAGAGGGAGGGAGAAAGAGAGAAGTGGGAGAGGGAAGGAGAGCGAGAGGGAGGGAGGGAGAAAAATAGAGAGGGGGAGATACAGAGAGAGGGGGGAAGAGATAGAGGGAGAGAGAAGTGGGAGAGAGAGGGAGGGGTAGAGAGATGGAGGGAGGGAAAGAGAGAGGGGGAGAGATAGAGGGAGGGAGGAAAGAGATAGAGGGAGAAAGAGGGAGGGAGGGGCAGAGAGAGGAGTGGGAGAGAGGGAGGGAGAGAGAAATAGAGAGGGGGAGACAGAGGGGGGGAAGAGAGAGAAAGAGAGGGGGAGGGAAAGAGAGAGATGGAGAGAGGGAAAGAGAGAGGGAGGGCGAGAGAAAGAGGGAGGGAGGGAGAGAGAGAGAGATTCCTATTTTGCACTCTCCGATGACTTTTTCTCTCCCTTTCTTTTTCGCCGGGCTCCTTGCATGACTGCGGCCCTCGAAGTGCCAACGGTTATTATTATTATTATTGGGAGAAAAATAATAACGGCCATAAAAATAAAATGAAGCTGAGCTTTTGTCTTTCGGTGGGCTGGTGGTTTTCTTTTTTTTTCTTTTTGTTTTTAGTTTTTAGCAATCCAGAAAGCGAAAGTCCATGAAATAAGACAATAAGAAGGGTGAGGTGCTTGATATCATCAGACGGAGTGTGTTTGGGGGGTGATGGTGTTTGGGGGGGGGGAGAGATATTTGCAACCACCCAGCTGCTATCCTCGTAATCAGTATTTTTATTATTCCGTATAGAAAGAAAAGGCCCTTGCCATTGGGGGAGAGGGCTTTAAGTCTCGAAGCAGGCTGTTGCTGTGCCAGGAAAGAGACACATACAGAAAATCCCCCACCCCAGCCTGAAAAAAATAAATAAATAAAATAAAGCGAATAGCTTCTCCTTTTGTAACAGCGCCATCTTCAGGCATATAGGAGAAAGTGAAAACACCAGTCGTTCTTCATTTTTTTCCCACAATGAAATGATTCGCTGGGCCACTGATATGGTTTCTGAACCCTGCTCCAGAGTTATAGTTAGTTAGTTAGTTAGTTTTAATTTTAATTGGGGTATTTTAAATGTTTGGGGTTTTAAATCGGCCAAATCTATGTAATTATTTTAATTTTTAATTATTGTTGTGTGTTGTGTTTTTAAATTGGCTGTACACCGCCCTGAGTCCTTCGGGAGAAGGGCGGTATAGAAATAAAATTATTTATTTATTTATTTATTTATTAGTTAGTTAGTTAGTTAGTTAGTTAGTTAGTTAGTTAGTTAGTTCATGTTATTGAGTTCATGCTGTTAAGTCATCTGCACCTCAATAACTGTCTGCTTTCGTTCTGCAACCCAAGACAGACACAGACTTCAGAGGATAATTAGAACTGCAGAAAAAAAAAAAATTATTTATTTTTTTTAATTTGATTTATATGCTGCCCTTCTCCGGAGACTCAGGGCGGCTTACAATGTGCTCAGCAATAGCCTTCATCCTTTTGTATATTTTATACAAAGTCAGCTTATTGCCCCCCACAAACTGGGTCCTCAATTTACCTACCTTAGAAAGGATGGAAGGCTGAGTCAACCTTGAGCCTTGGCGAGATTCGAACCTGCAGTAATTGCAGGCAGCTGGTCTTAATAACCAGCTTAATAACAGGGTGCCTTAAACCCCTGTACTACCAAGGCTCTTTTTACAATTACTACCAACCTGCCTTCCATGGAGGACCTGTATACTGCACGAGTCAAAAAGAGGGCTGTGAAAATATCTACAAACGCCTTGCATCCTGGACATGTTTCAACTCCTACCCTCAAAACGACGCTATAGAGCACTGCACACCAGAACAACTAGACACAAGGACAGTTTTTCCCCGAATGCCATCGCTCTGCTAAACAAATAATTCCCTCAACACTGTCAAACTATTCACTAAATCTGCACTACTATTAATCTTCTCATCGTTCCCATCACCCATCTCCTCCCACTTATGACTGTATGACTAACTTTGTTGCTGGTATACTTACGATTTATATTGATATTGATTGTTTCCTGATTGCTTATCTGTTCCCTATGACTATCATTAAGTGTTGTACCTTATAATTCTTGATAAACATATCTTTTCTTTTATGTCTATTGAGACCAAGACAAATTCCTTGTGTGTCCAATCACACTTGGCCAATAAAGAACTCTATTCTATTCTATTCTATTCTATTCTATTCTATTCTATTCTATCCTGTTCTGTTCTGTCTGTTCTGTTCTGTTTGTTCTGTTCTATTCTTTTCTATTCTATTCTATTCTATTCTATTCTTTACTCTATTGTTCTGTACTGTTCTGTTCTGTTCTGTTCTGTTCTGTTCTAGTCTATTCTATTCTATTCTTCTACTCTATTGTTCTGTTCTAGTTCTGTTCTGTTCTGTTCTGTTCTATTCTATTCTATTCTATTCTATTCTATTCTATTCTATTGATGAAGTTATTGCCAAGACTTGGATGGTGTCCGAAGCTTAGCGATTCTACTAGCCAGGTCTCTCGATAACTTCCGATGTTGTATTACTTCGAGTTGTTCAACACTCTGGCTGGTCTCAGCTTTGATGGGGTTCCCTTTATTATTATCTTTTTTTATAAATAACTCAAGGCAGTAAACATTGCTAATGCTCCTTCCTCCTCTTCTTTTCCTCACAAAAACAATCCTGTGAGGTGGGTTGGGATGAGAAGAGAGTGACTGGCCCAAATTTACCCAGCCAGCTTTCATGCCTAAATTGAGACTAAAACTCACAATCTCCTGGTGATAGGCCCCAAATCACACATCAAACTTTCATGAGACTAGAACTCACAGTCTTCTGGGGATTAGCCAAAAGTCACCCAGCTGGCTTTCCTGCCTATGGCAGGACTAGAACTCACTCTCTCCTCATGATTGGTCGAAAGTCACCCAGCTGGTTTTCCTGCCAACTGCAGGACTAGAACTCACCCTCTCCTGGTGATTGGAGTCAGCTTTACTGCCTAAGGCAGAACTAGAACTCTCAGTTTCCTGGTGATTGCCCCCTCCCCCCCACCTTAAAAAAAAGATACTCAAAATTTGGAAGGATCTTGACAGATTTGAATATTGGGCCCTATCCAACAAGATGCAGTTCGGTGGCAAGAAAAGTAAGGACCTGCCTTTGATCAGGAAAAATCAGATACACGGGTACAGGATAGGTGGTCCCTGGCTCAATGGTAGTGCCCGTGAGAGGGATCTACTTGTCCTGGTGGATCACCATTTCAGGATGAGCCCACCGTGTGCTGCAGCTGCCAATAAAGCCAACTCAGTCCTAGGTGGCATCCACAAGAGGGAGAGCATCAAAATCACGAGAAGTGTTAGTACCACTCTATACTGCGCTAGAAGAACTGTGGTGGCGCAGTGGTTTAGAATTCAGTATTGCGGGCTGATTCTGCCCGCTGTCAGCAGTTCGATCCTGACCAGCTCAAGGTTGACTCAGCCTTCCATCCTTCCGAAGTCAGTAAAATGAGGACCCAGATCGTTTGGGGAAAATATGCTGACTCTGTAAACAGCTTAGAGAGGGCTGTGAAGCACTGTGAAGCAGTATATAACAAAGGTGGGTTTCAGCAGGTTCTGACCAGTTCTGGAGAACCGGTAGCAGAAATTTTGAGTAGTTTGGAGAACCAGTAAATACCACCTCTGACTGGCCCCATCCCCATCTATTCTCTGCCTCCAGAGTCCCAGCTGATTGGGAGGAAATGGGGATTTTGCAGTAACCTTCCCCTGGAGCGGGGTGGGAATGGAGATTTTACAGTATCTTTCTCTTGCCATGCCCACCATGCCATGCCATGCCATGTCCACCAAGCCACACCCACAGAACCGGTAGTAACAAAATTTGAATTCCACCACTGCTTCCAGCCCTATGATTCTATGATTCCAGGTCCTTCTCTGTAATATAACATTGGACCCAACGGATGGAAGAAGCTTATGGTGGCAGTCTAGACATAGGAGTCATTATCATTCAGACAACATAGCTTGGCAGAAATGATGACGCTGAAAACTTGGTTGAATTCAGCGCTCAGCTTGACTTCTTACTTGAAAACCAGGTTTAATCATTTATTTTCAAGTAAAAAAAAAAAACAACCCTTTCTGACTGCTTAAAGAAAAGCAAAAACAAAATGCTATTACTAAACTTCAGTAGTTAAAATATCTGGCCCCGGTATGTACATAGATGTTCCTTCTACATAGACATGATATAAATCTTTCTTCGATAGTTTATTTTACCTTCCAATTAATCGTCTCTCTCTAGCCCAGGAATGAAAGGAGCCCATTCCATTAATTTTCCCCAAAAAACATCAGATGGCCAAAAGTGTTTTTGACCTTCACTTAAATCCATTATCATTTTTCAGCTTCAATGGCTGAGTGAAGGAAGTGTCATTCTGTCATATATATATATATATATATAAGGGTAGGAGGGGGGAAAAAAACTAAAAATTGATTCTGTTTATCCCCAAAAACCTTTCCTTTGTATTGGCATACAACTGACATTTAAACAAGGAGGGGGGAAAAAAACCCCACCAAAACGAAAAGAAAACATTGCTGATTTGATTTGCATTCATGGAAGTTTGCTGGTTAGCAGAGAGTTTTGAAGCCAGTTGTGTATTTTTTGAGGGAGGGGGGAGGAGGGTGTGTCGTTCTGAACAGGGATGTGAAAAGACCACGGCAATTCCAACTATACAAAATTATTCCAACACTCTTTGGTAACTCACAACAGAGACACACATTTTTCAACTCTGCCTTGGTGTCCATTCGCAGCTGTTAATTATAAAGATCTTTATAAAGGCATTAGAAAGGGATTTATTTTATTTTATTTTATTTTATTTTTTGTTAAAAGTAGGCTCTTGGGTGTCACGTGATTAACAAAGGTTAAAGATTTGTGAAATGAAATGGAAAAAAACAAGGAAACGAGGTTAGTAGATACAGAAAAGAGGAAGGGAGGGAGGGAGGAAGGAAGGAAGGGAGGAAAAGAGGGAGGGAGGAAAGAAGGGAGGGAGGGAGAGAGGAAGGAAGGAAGAAGAAAGAAAAAAGAAAAAAGAGGGAGGAAGGGAGGAAAGGGGAAGAAGGAAAGAAAGAGGAGGGAAGAAAGGAAGGAAGGAAGGAAGGAAGGAAGGAAGGAAGGAAGGAAGGAAGGAAGGAAGACGGAGGGAGGGAGGGAAGAAAGGAGGAAGGAGGAGAGAAAGAAAGAGGAAGGGAGGGAGGGAGGAAGAAGAAAGAAGGAAAATAAAAAGAAGGAGGGAGGGAGGAGGAAGGAGGAGAGAAAGAAAGAAAGGAAGAAAGAAAGAAAGAAAGAAAGAAAAAGGAAAAAAAAGACATTACTTCCACAATGCACCCTATGAATGCTTCCAAAATTCATTTGAAGGTCTCTCCAGAAGGTAAAACAGCAGTTTTAGAGATCTTTCAAAAAGAGGTCTGAAGGCAGGCAGATGTTTATACCAAATCCAACCATCCACCTCCACCGTTTCCATTCCTCCCTCCTACTTTTATTCGATTTGAATGCAGAGAATTTGCTTTAGGAAAAAAATCTACCTTTTGAAGAAGAACATTATATGGATAGAGTTTGGTCTTCTTCTCTCTCCTTTGGTGTGTTTCTGTCCTTTCAGCAGGTGTCAAAGTCCTGTTTTCCATTATGGAATCTTCTTTGCAGAGATTCTGCTACATTCTTGGCTTCAATTTCCATTTCATTCCAACTAAAGTCAACACCAGGGAAGAAACTCATCCCAAGAAGTTTCCTCGGTAGCTGTTATTGCTAGGAGAAAAAAAAAAAAATCTCCCCTTAACATATTGTTGGAGAATTTCTCTTTTTCTTGGAGAAATTCAGAGAAGTCGTCCATCTGACTTCCCTGTCCACTAATTTGGTGAAGGGTGTGGAAAAACCACCATGGTCCATTCAAGAACTAATAAATAGTAACCATATCATATTGGACATAAGCTCTGGAATTCCTCCCTTGCAATGCATGCTATATCATTAGCCTCCAGAATTTCCATTGGAAGCTCTGTTATATCAAGGCATAAATAAATTTGAAACAAAAGCATGGTTAGCTGCACCTGAAGGACTCTATGGAGAACACCGGTCGTTCTGAAACAACTCGTAAAAGACTTCCCTTTGCCAAGCCATTAAAGGTAAGGCAAGACCAGCTGGCAGAAATGGGAATATTCATAAGAGGAGAGAGAGAGAGAGAGAAACAGAAAGAGAGAAAGGGAAGGAGGGAGAGAAAGAGAATGAAAAAGAGAAAGAGAGAGAAAAGGAAGAAGAGAAAGAGAATGAAAAAGAGAAAGAGAAAGAAAATAAAAATGAAAAAGAAAAAGAGAAAGAAAATGAAGAAGAGAAAGAGAAAGGGTGCCAGGGAAGGAGAGAGAAAAGAAGAGAAGAGAAGAGAAGGGAAGGGAAGGGAAGGGGAAGGAGAAGGAGAAAGGAGAGAAGAGAAACAGAAAGGGAAAGGAAAAAGGAAAGGGAAAGGGGAGAGAAAGAATTGAGAGGGGGCTAGGGAGGGAAGGAGAAGAGAATAGGGAGAAGAGGAGAAGGTGAAGGAGAAGGAGAAAGGAGAGAAGAGAAAGGAGAGAAGAGAAAGGGAAAGGGAAAAAGGAAAGGGAAAGGGGAGAGAAAGAATTGAGAGGGGGCGAGGGAGGGAGAGAGAAGGAAGAGGGAGAAGAAGAAGGTGAAGGAGAAAGGAGAGAAGAGAAAGGGAAAGGGAAAGGGAAAAGAAAGAAATAAGAGAGAGAGAGAGAGATGTCAGTTCTCCTTCGTCTTCTGCATTCATACTGTCCCCCCTTTTAATCCTTGCCAATCCCTTCCTTTGTCTTTCAAACCTGAAAAAAAAAAAGAAGTAACTTCTTGTTTTTGAGTCCTTGGTGCTCTCTGAGCTCGGTTGTTTTCTTGCAGACGTTTTGTTACCCAACTAGGTAACATCATCCATGCTCCTGGGATGCAATATAGGCTGGCCTCCTTGTGGCGCACCCTGGGCAACGTGATTTTATCCCAGCTAAATAGTCTATTTATTCCAGCCGCTGGACCTCACAAGGATCTCCCAGTGAGAAAAAAAGCAGCAGGATAAAAAAACAACAACAACTTAATGCTGTATTCTGTTACGCCATAGGAAATAAAATCAATGCTAGCTCTTTTTTTTTTTCTCCTCCTTTTGCAAGAAAACAACCAAGCTCGGAGAGCACAAAGGATTCCTACCCTGAGCTTACAAATATTTTCTTTTATTATAATCAGATCTCCAAATTCATCCAGTCTTCTTTCTTACCTTTTCCCTGCTAGCAAATTTGAACATCGGATGGGAGCTGGGACGCAGCGTTTTCTGTGACAGCCCCTGCCCCATGGATCTCTCTCCCCCTTAAATTTATCAGGCCTTTCCAGAGGTGGGATTCAAAAATTTTAGCAACCAGTTCTCTGCCCGGTTGCTGGGTGGTCATGGTGGATGTGGCCTACTCAGCCTATTGCACCATGGTGGCAGGAGGGGTTGTTTTTGCCCTCCCCAGGCGCCAGAGGCTTTCCTCAAACCTCCGGGAGAGCGAAAATGGCCTCCCCCATCAGGAGTGGGTTCTAAAAATTTTTTACTACCGGTTCTGTGGGCGTGACTTATTTTGTGGGCATGGCTTGATGGTCATGTGACAATTCTTTAGGATTTAGCAGAGGTACTGGTCTACCAGGCTTTTAATTGCTTGCAGAGCTGTACCGGTCTACTCATTTATTCTTGGAGGCACTGGTCTACCCATTTGTTTTTGCAGACACCGGTCTACTCATTTGTTTTTAGAGGCACCGGGTCTACCCATTTGTTTTTGCAGACACCGGTCTACTCATTTGTTTTTTAGAGGCACCGGTCTACCCATTTGTTTTTGCAGACACCGGTCTACTCATTTGTTTTTAGAGGCACTGGTCTACCCCATTTGTTTTTGCAGACACGGTCTACTCATTTGTTTTTAGAGGCACCGGTCTACCCATTTATTTTTGCAGGTACCGGTCTACTCATTTTGTTTTTGGAGGTACTGGGCTACCCATGTATTTTTACAGGCACCAGTCTACTCATTTGTTTTTAGAGGCACCGGTCTACCCATTTATTTTTGCAGGCACCAGTCTACTCATTTGTTTTTGGAGGCACTGGTCTACCACCACACTGCCTTTTAACACTGATCAGCTGTAGGGCGGACCTTTGAAGCCCCGCGACAAGAGTTTAAACAGCTTTTTCCTTCTAGCCGATCAGCTGGGACTCAGGAGGCAGCAATAGATTGGGGGTGGGGCCAAATAAAAGGTAAGAATAATGCGGGGTGGGGGTGGGGGGCAGGGGGGGCAGAACCAGTTCGGTGACGTCATATCGTCACCACTACCAGCTCGGCAGAACCATGCTGAACCAGGAGGAACCCAGCACTGTCCCCCATACTCCAGAGGCCCTCTGGAGGCCGGAAATGAGCCCATTTCCAGAGTTCCGGAACTTCTGGGAGGCCCAATTTTAGCCCTCCCAGCACCTCCATGTGGGCCCTGCACTTACCTGGCATTCAAAACAAGCCGTGTGGAGACTCCTAGGAGGGGTGGGGTGGGGTGGGCAGGGCCAGCAAGTCCTTGCAACTACCGGTTCGGCGAACCAGATATAAAATTAGTATCCGGTTTTCCTGAACCGGTCTGAACCGGCTGAATCCCACTCCTGGGCCTTTTCCTTTTTAGTCTTCCATAAAGCTTTAAAAACATCTATGGAGAGTCTCTGTCATCCAGGTCCTGGTTGTCCTAAAAGTGTTTTTTCAAAAGGCAACTGGATTTTTTTTTTCCTTGATGAGTTTTATTTATTTATTTATTTATTTGTTTGTTTGTTTCAATTTCTATACCGCCCTTCTCCAAATAGGACTGAGGGCGGTGAACAGCCAAGTAAAAAACAGGACATACAAAATTTAAAAACAGTTTAAAATAATTAAATATTTTGGTCATAAATTAAAACAATCCAATTTAAAATCAATTTAGAATTTAACTCAAGCCAGCCCAGCTAGTTGAAATAAATGGGTTTTCAGGGCCCGACGAAAAATCCGGAGGTCTGTTATTGTACGTATCTCTGGGGGGAGGTTGTTCCAGAGGGTGGGCGCCGCCACAGAGAAGGCTCTCCCCCTGGGAGTCGTCAGCTGACATTGTCTGGTGGACGGCACCCTGAGGAGGCCCACTCTGTGCGAGCGTACTGGCCGGTGGGAGGCTATTGGTGGCAGAAGGCGGTCTCGTAAGTACCCCGGCCCTAAGCCATGGAGCGCTTTAAAGGTGGTCACCAACACCTTGAAGTGCACCTGGAAGACCACCGGGAGCCAGTGCAGCTCGCGCAGGAGAAGTGTCACATGGGAGCGCCTCGTCACCCCCATAATTCCCCGCGCGGCTGCGTTCTGGACCAGCTGGAGCCTCCGGGTGCACCCCAGGGGGAGCCCCATGTAGAGAGTCCAGGCAGGAAGTGACGAGTGCCTGAGAGACTGTGCGTAGGGAGTCCCGATCTAGAAAGGGGCGCAACTGGAGTATCAGGCGAACCTGATAAAAAGCCCCCCTGGCCACGGCCGTCAAATGATCTTCTAAAGACAGCCGTGTGTCCAGGAGGACGCCCAAGTTACGAGCCCTCTCCGTGGGGGTGAGTGATTCACCCCCAATAGCCAGCGATGGCATCAGCTGGCTATATCGGGACGCCGGAAGCCACAGCCACTCGGTCTTGGAGGGGTTGAGTCAGAGCCTGTTTCTCCCCATCCAGGCCCGCACGGCCTCCAGGCACTGGGACATTACTTCAAGGGCATCGTTGGGGTGGCCTGGGGTGGAGATGTACAGCTGGGTGTCATCAGTGTACTGATGGAACTCCACCCCGAAGCCACAGATGATCTCACCCAGCGGCTTTACATAAATGTTGAACAGAAGGGGCGAGAGGACCGACCCTTGTGGCACCCCACAAGCAAGGTGCCTCGGGGTCGACCGCTGCCCCCCTGTCAACACAGATTGCGACCGGTCAGAGAGGTAGGAGGAGAACCACCACAGAATGGTGCCCCCCACTCCCAACCCCGCCAGCCGGTGCAACATGATACCATGGTCGATGGTATCAAAAGCCGCTGAGAGGTCTAACAGGACCAGGATAGAGGAGCAACCCCTATCCCGAGCCCTCCAGAGATCATCCACCAATGCGACCAATGCCGTTTCTGTGCTGTGCCCAGGCCGGAAGCCGGACTGGAGCGGGTCTAGATAGACAGCTTCATCCAGGTACCGGGGAAGCTGTTGCGCCACCACACTCTCAACAACCTTCGCAACGAAGCGAAGGTTGGAGACTGGACGGTAATTAGCCAAAACAGCCGGATCCAGAGAGGGCTTCTTGAGGAGGGGCCTCACAACCGCTTCTTTCAAAGCGGTCGGCAGGACCCCCTCACTCAAAGAAGCATTAACAATCTTCTGGAGCCAGCCTCGTGTCACCTCCCGGGAAGCCAGTACCAACCAGGAGGGACACGGGTCCAATAAACATGTGGTCGTGTTCAGCTATCCCAGGACCCTGTTCATGTCCTCGGGAGCCACAGGATCGAACTCCTCCCAGATAACACTCTCAAGACCTGCCTCAGTCATCCCGTCCGGACATACCCAGTCAGAGGCCAGCCCTTCCCAAATCTGAGCGATTTTGTCATACAGATACTGCACAAAATCCTCAGCTCAGCCCTGCAAGGGATCATCCCGCACTTCCAGATGGAGGAGGGAGCAGGTCACCCTAAACAGGGCGGCCGGGCGATTATCTGATGACGTGATAAGAGTGGCAAAATAGCTAGTTTTTGCCGCTTTTATCACCACTAGGTAGGTCTTAATATGAGACCTCACCAGTGTTCGGTCAGATTCGGAGCGGCTGGTCCTCCAACTACTCTCCAGCCGTTTTGCTTCTCAACCAAGAAACTTCTTCAGTTCTTGACTGAATGGAGAGAACCTTGACCAGGACAAGTTTCAGTAGCCCATCTGCATTTGAAATACAGTCTTCTGAAGACAGCAAAGTCCACATTCTGGATAGAGAGCTGGTTTGAAAGAGGGGTCAAAGGAGCCATCTACGTTAAAATTAAACAGCCCTCTCTCAACAGAGGGGGAGGGATACGACACCACCCATCTCGTGTTTACAACATAGTCCTTTCACCAGTTCCAAGAAGGTTACACACTCATTTGCACTATTCAGGTGACCCTGACGATGCAGATAAATCTCCAAGTGGCCTTAACTGACAGGAATCGCCAACATCCCAGGAGACAAGCTCAGGATCCAAAAAGAACTTGACAGGCTTCAACGATGGGCCCTATCCAACAAAATGAATTTTAAGCAGTGGTGAAATCTAAAATTTGTTACTACTGGTTCTGTGGGCGTGGCTTGGTGGGAGGGGGGTAATGTGACTTGGAGGGCGTGGCCAATTTTTTTTTTTAACTTTTAAAACCATTTTTTCTACAACCTCTTCGGCGAAGAGGTTGTAAAAAATGCTTTCAAAAGGCTCTGATGATCCCAGCTGAGTTGCCTGATCGGCAGAGGCTTTTTTTTTCTTTTTAAATGCCTCTGCCGATCAGGCAACTCCGCTTGGATCGTCAGAGGCTTTTAAAAGAAAAAATGCCTCTGCCGATCAGGCAACTCCGCTGGGATCGTCAGAGGCTTTTAAAAGAAAAAATGCCTCTGCCGATCAGGCAACTCCGCTGGGATCGTCAGAGGCTTTTAAAAGAAAAAATGCCTCTGCCGATCAGGCAACTCCGCTGGGATCGTCAGAGGCTTTTAAAAGAAAAAATGCCTCTGCCGATCAGGCAACTCCGCTTGGATCGTCAGAGGCTTTTAAAAGAAAAAATGCCTCTGCCGATCAGGCAACTCCCGCTCCCTTGATCGTCAGAGGCTTTTAAAAGAAAAAATGCCTCTGCCGATCAGGCAACTCTGCTTGGATGTCAGAGGCTTTTAAAAGAAAAAATGCCTCTGCCGATCAGGCAACTCAGCTGGGATTGTCAGAAGCATTTAAAAGAAAAAAAAAAGCCTCTGATGATCGTGCGGCTCAGCTGGGCATGGGGGGAGGGCAGGGATTTTTGCTACTGGTTCTCCGAATCATCGGCCTCCATCGCTACCAGATCGGGCAATCCGGTCTGAACCGGGAGCATTTCACCCCTGATTTTAACATGGAGAAAAGTAAAGTTTTACATTTAGGCAGGGGAAAAAAATCAAAAGTATAAGTACAGATTAGGGGAGACCTGGCTCAAAAACAGAGGGACCTTGGAGTCCTTAGTGGACGATCGCTTGAATATGAGCCAGCCGTGTGCGGCAGCAGCCAAAAAAAGCTAATACAATCCTGGTTGTATAAAGAGAGGCATAGAATCAAGATCATGTGAAGTATTAGTACTGCTTTATAAAACCCTTTGTAAGATCACACCTGGAATACTGCAACCCATTTTGGTCACCACACCACACACAAAAAAAGATGTTGAGACTTCGGAAAAAGCTCAGAGAAGAGCAACTAAGCTGATCAAGGGTGTTAGGATATGGTTTGAGCCTAACAAGTTGTCCAGGCAATATATGTGTTCTGTGACTTTAATATGAATATGTATTGTGTGACTTTAAAGTTTTACTGCTGAGTCATTGTAATGCTGAGTCATGCTGTAATTAGATATTCACTAGTTGTAAACTTATTTAAGAAAGGTACTGTAACGTATTCGGTTGATGATAAGCTACCATAGTGTGTGGAGTTGCTATCATTGTGCTAATCATCGTTGGATGGATCTGCTACCATCGTGGTTGGTGAACCAGAGTGAGTTTGTTATTCTAACCAACTACTGTTTGTGTGGTAAGAAGAAGACTATGAGATTGTTTTTTCACTATAAAGTAAACTTTTGTTAAACCAGTTTGCACATCTCTTATTCATTGCCCTCAGAGCAACGTTTCTATGTGCTCTACACTCTGCTGGTTGGTAACACAACAACAATATCCTTAACAAAGGGCCTGGAGACTAAACCATATGAAGAATGGCTGCAGCATTTGGGTCTGGCTAGTCTAAAGAAAAGATGAATGGGGTGATATGATAGCAGTCTTCCAGTATTTGAGGCGCTGCCACAAAGAAGAGGGGGACAAATTATTCTCCAAAGCACCAGAAGGCAAAGACAAGAAACAATGGATGGAAACTATCAAGGAGAGAAGCAACCTGGAATTAAGGAGAAACTTCCTAACAGTGAGGACAATTAACCAGTGGAACAGAAGTGCCTTCAGAAATTGTGAGTGCTTCATCACTGGAGGTTTTTAAAAAGACTCGAGACCCGTGATGGCGAACCTATGGCACGAGTGCCTTAGGTGGCACCCGGAGCCATATTGGTGGGCACACAAGCATTGCCCTAGCTCAGCCAGCTGATTTTCGAGCCTTCTGGTCCCATCAGAAGTCAGGAAACAGGCTGTTTCCAGCCTCTGGGGCGGAGGCCGTTTTTGTCCTCCCCAGGCACCTAGAAAGGCTCTGGAGCCAAGAAAGCTCTGAGCATGGGAGGGTGAAAAAATGGGCCTACCGGGCCCACCGGAAGTTGGCAAATAGGCCGTTTCTGGCCTCCGGAGGGCCTCCGGGGGTGTGTGGGGGAGGCCGTTTTCGCCCTCCCCAGGCTCCTAGAAAGGCTCTGGAGCCAAGAAAGCTTCTGAGCATGGGGAGGGTGAAAAATGGGCCTACCGGCCCACCCTGCCATCATTGCCAAAAGTGGGGGAGCGCGGGAGGGTCATGCACACACGTGCGGGGTGCAGGATGCATTGAATTATGGGTGTGGGCATGCACGCACGCGACCCCCCCACGTTCCCCCTGCTTTTGGCACATGACAACAAAAAGGTTAGCCATCGCTGCTGTAGACAGTCACTTATCTGAAATGGTATAGGTTCTCCTGCTTGAGCAGGGAGCTCGACTAGAAGACCTCTAAGGTCCCTTCCAGCTCATTCTTGATCTGTCCCCGTCCACACACACACACACAAACACAGCCAGCCGAGGGTTAAGAAAGTACTTGGCACGCACACAGGTCGTTATCTCAAACTTGGCAACGATATAAGCACCGTCTGCCAAGAGATTTTACTGCAACAGATAACATAAAATTACATACGCATTGCAAATAGTCCAGCAAAACAATATCCCTTCGGCAGCTTCAGACATTGTTCAGTGACTAGCCAGAGTTAGTTTTTGTTCGTCACGGAGTTTTACCAGCCACCACCCTCTCTTAATATAGTCTCTGGGTGTGGTCCAGTGACTCAGTTCTAATCCCTAGCACGCCTCCTTAACTGCTGCAACCATTTATCACGCCTTCGTTGGCGGGCATCCAGGAATGACGGCTCTCCTTCCTCGCTCTCATCTGAGACACCTGGCTCCTGGCTAATCTCCTCTCCCTCGGCCGGCACCTGAGACAGTGCCAAGGGGAGGGGCCTGGAAAGGGAGGCCTGGCTGACTCTCTTCCTCATGTTCGGAGCTTTCTTCCTCCGATGAGATAGGCTCAGGGCGGGGCCACAACAATTCTCTTCTACTTATGAACAACCAGATGACTGCAAGGAATATAAATCCTTCATCTTCCACCCTTCGGTCAGAACTGAAGAAGCTTCTTGGATGAGAAGCGAAACATCTTCAAGGAAAAAGAAAGTCCAGTTGCTTTTGAAAAAATGGACCTTTCTATATTTTGTTTTCTGTGTTTTTCTTTTTTCTTTTCTTTCTTTTTTCTATATTTTGCTATGAGTAAGTATTGCTGTTTGGATTAATATAAATGTATTCTGTATATACTGCATTTTATCTTTTTAAGTTTAATAAAGTTTTTTTTTAATTAAAAAACAATTAAATTAATTAAATTAATTAATTAATTAAATTAATTAATTAATTAAAAGAGCTTTGATAGTACAGTGGTCTAAGCACCCTGTTATTAACACAGCTGCCTGCAATTTACTGCAGGTTCGAATCTCGCCAAGGCTCAAGGTTGACTCAGACTTCCATCCTTTTCAAAGGTAGGTGAAATGAGGACCCAGTTTGTGGGGGCAATAAGCTGACTTTGTATAAATATACAAAAGTATGAAGGCTATTGCTTAACACATTGTAAGCCGCCCTGAGTCTCCGGAGAAGGGCGGCATATAAATCAAATTTAAAAAAAAAAAAAAAGAAAAAGAAAAAATGGACCTTTGGGTCAAGGCATTAAAAAGAAAAAAAAAACTAGCTTTTTCCAAAAGTGTTGGGAGAAGATCAGAGGATGGCAGATTGACAAGGATTTTGGCACCAGCATTTGGTGGTTTTCATGTTTTATGTTTCCCCCCGGGTGGAAATTTATAGTTTTTTTTAAAAAATGATTTTGTATGTCTTCTAGTTTTTGATGAGCAGCTGCCCGGAGCGGGTTGAAAAATGGGCGGCTATATAAATGTTTTAAATAAAATAAAATCAATCAATCAATAAAAAAACAGCGGATCGCAGCTTGAGCTGGAATAGCTACGGGCAACCTCTCATTTTACAAGCTGAGCGTTCTCTGCATGTCATAACTGGAGCCTTAATGGTGGGTGAAAGATCAGCTTCACAATCGTTCACAAGTTCACAAAGGCATTTTGGATATCAATCCATCCATGGCATTTATGATGAGTTATGTTCTGCATGAGGGGGTCTTCGGTGCTCTTTGAGCTTGGTTGTTTTCTTGCAGACGTTTCATTACTCAAACTGGGTAACGTCATCAGTGCTAGTAAGGAGTAGGGCTTGCTCTCTTTTACTCTCAACTGAGAGCAAACCCCACTCCCCACCAGCACTGATGATGTTACCTAGCTGGGTCATGAAATTCTGCAAGAAAACCACCAAGCTCCTTCTCCTTCCCTGCTCCCTCCCATTCTCCTCCTCCCCCCCCCCCTCCTCCTCCTCCTCCTCCTCCTCCTCTTCTTCTTTTTCCTCTTCCTCCTCCTCTTCTTCTTCTTCCTCCGCCTCCTTTTTTTCCTCTTCCTCCTCCTCCTCTTCTTCTTCTCCATAAACCCCACTTCCTTCTAGCATGGATGATGTTACCTAGCTGGGTCATGAAATAAATATCGGAACACTGCTATCATGTCACCCCTAGTCCTTCTTTTTATTAGACTAGGCATACCCCATAAGCTGATCCCCTCTTCTTTGTGGCAGCCCCTCAAATCCTGGAATACTTATTAGCTTGGGTCTAATTTAGATTAACAGAGCCGGAAGGGAGGGTCACGCCTCCCGCCAGCCAGCTGATTTTTGAGTCTCTGCCACACATGCAGGAGACACGCACGCTTGCCCATGCTGCCCCGCCCATCCCAGGAGTCTCCATGCGGCCCATTTTGGATGCCAGGGAATTACAAGGCTCGCGTGGAGACTCTGGGAGGGCGAAAAACAGGCCTCCCGAAAGTACCGGGAGTCCACAAATGGGCCATTTCCAGCCTTCGAAAGGTCTCCGGCAGACCATGGGAGGCTGTTTTCATCCTCCTGGAAGCTCCAGAAAAGCCTCCGGAGCCTGGGGAGGGCGAAAAACGAGCCTACTGGAAGTCCAGAAACAGGCTGTTTCCGGCCTCCGGAGGCTTCAGGGAAGTCTGCTAGGCCCAAAACGGGGCGCGGGGGGGGGGGTCATGAGTGCCCATGCGCAGGGGGGCAGTCATCCATGGGGGGCATTGCATTATGGGCGTGGGCACGCGTGCGCGTGCTATTGTGCGCGCACACGCGTTCTTGGCACCAGAGGGAAAAAAAGGTTAGCCATCACTGTTATAGGTCATCTAGTCCAACCGGCCACTCAGCAAGAGACCCTACACCATTTCTGACAAATGGCAGTCCAATCTCTTCTTGAAAGTCTCAAGTGATGAAGTGATGAAGTGTGAATTCGTAACCCTTCCGCTCTCTTTTGACCCAAAGCAAATCCACAGGCTTTAGAGATGATCAGCTTTTAAAATTTATATTCTTTGGGGCAATCAAACAACAACAACAACAACAACAATATGGATCCATTCCTTTTAAAATCTCAATTTCCTGCTTTTTTTTTCCAGTACAAAAACACCAAGGAATTTGAGATTCACCCCTCCTCCCCACACACACACACACCATCTCCACACCACCTGATAATGCCTCTTGAAAATAAATGGCTGAATAAAACCAGCATTGCTCATACTGTGTTTCAAATCACCTTTAGACATTTCTTTTTTTCCCCCTTTTTTATTTTTTATTGGATGCAATTTTGCTGGGGCAGTGTATTAGGGAGCGAGGGAGAGAGAGAGAGAGAGAAAGACAGAGAGAGCAAAAGAGAAAGCAATGGTATTTTAAGACCCGCGAGGAGAAATCAGGGCTTAATAACTATATAGATTGGAGAGAGAACAATGAAGAGGTTAGAGCGCAGAGCCATGTATTCAACTAATTAAAAAAGAAGTTATTAGTTTTTAGTTACACAGCGGTTGCAGATGCCACCACATTAAAAAGAAAAAAGAAAAAAAAAGGGAGTGCAAAAGTTACACGGAATGACCAATATGGGTTTTTAAATGGCTTTCTAATTAGGCCAATGGAAAAAAAGATCTGTATTTCAAGCCAGCTGGAATGGTGACCTATATTATGATACACAAAAGGATAGGAGGGGGGGGGGAACCTGGCTTCCACTAGCAGCCATTGAACGATCTTGAATATTATGTATTGGCTCAGGAGTGCTCCCAGGATTCCAAAGGAAGGTCGCCATGGCAGCTGGTGAAAATATATCTCCATCGTTTCCTGAGACCGGAACAGAGAAAATGGGATTATCCTAGGTTGGGAAAACCGAGAAGGAAGGAGAAGCAAGAAGACAAGTCAATACTGCGTCCAGTTTTGGTCTCCATGATGTAAAAAAGATGTGGAGACTCTAGAAAGAGTGCAGAGAAGAGCAACCAAGATGATTAGGGGACTGGAGGCTAAAAGATATGAAGAATGGTTGCAGGAACTGGGTGTGTCTAGTTTAATGAAAAGAAGGACAAGGGGGTGACATGATAGCAGTCTTCCAATATTTGAGGGGCTGCCACAAAGAAGAGGGAGTCAAGCTATTCTCCAAAGCACCTGAGGGCAGGACAAGAAGCAATGGGTGGAAACTAATCAAGGAGAGAAGCAACCTAGAACTAAGGAGAAATTTCCTGACAGTGAGAACAATTAATCCGTGGAACAATTTGCCTCCAGAAGTTGTGAATGCTCCAACACTGGAAGTTTTTAAGAAGATGTTGGACGACCATTTGTCTGAAGTGGTGTAGGGTTTCCTGCCTAAGCAGGGGGTTGGACTAGAAGACCTCCAAGGTCCCTTCCAACTCTGTTATTCTATTCTATTCTATTGAATAGCTGAACAACAATGTCCATGTCAGTCAACTTCAAAATGTTGAAGGACAATCAAAGGATCCTATCTGCAATTTCAATCTTTCTAGCTGTGTTTTCCCAGCTGGGCTTTCTAGAATGAATGAAGAATGAAACTGTTTTGAGAGAGGACCACCAAACCTACTGAAGAAGATGGGGATGAAATTGGGTGAAAGGCTTTAGGATTTTTGATCCAAACGATTTCCTTTAAAAAAAATTTAAAACGCATGTTGAAATGTAATGTCTTTGAGGAAGGAAGGAAAGAAGGAAGGAAAGAAGGAAGGAAAGAAGGAAGGAAAGAAGGAAGGAAAGAAGGAAGGAAAGAAGGAAGAATAGCTGGGGAAGGGAGGGAGGGAGAAAGGAAGGGAGGGAGAAAGGAAGAATAGCTGGGGAGGAAGGGTGGGTGGGAAGAAGAAAGGAAGGAAGGAAGGAAAGAAGGAAAGAAGGAAAGAAGGAAAGAAGGAAGGAAGGAAGGAAGGAAGGAAGGAAGGAAGGAAAAATAACTGGGGAAGGGAGGGAGGGAAGGAGGAAGGAAGGATAGCTGGCGAGGGAGGGAGGGAAGGAGGAAGGAAGAATAGCTGGGGGGGAGGGAGGGAGGAAGGGAAGGAAGGAAGGAAGGAAGGAAGGAAGGAAGGAAGGAAGGAAGGAAGGAAGGAAGGAAAAATAACTGGGGAAGGGAGGGAGGGAGGGAGGGAGGATAGCTGGGGAGGGAGGGAGAGAAGGAGGAAGGAAGGATAGCTGGGGAGGGAGGGAGGGAGGAAGGGAAGGAAGGAAGGAAGGAAGGAAGGAAGGAAGGAAGGAAGGAAGGAAAAATAACTGGGGAAGGGAGGGAGGAAGGAAGGATAGCTGGGGAGGGAGGGAGGGGGGAAGGGAGGGAAGGAAGGAAGGCTGAAGAAGGGAGGGGGAGGGAGGAAGGAAGGAAATTAGAAGCTGGCTCAGTGCTTCATAATAAAGTGCTAATTTGACATTTTCCCCCCTTTAATTGAGAAAGATTACACGGAATATACCTTTCCATATGTTTCAGTAGCAATGTCACAGAATCTTTCTTTGTTAAGGGAAAAAATGAGTCGCATTAGAGCTTTATGATAAAGCACTGAGCAGGCTACCGACTTTCGCCTTCTTCCTCTTCTTCTTTTCCTCCCTCCCTCCTTCCTTCCCTCCCGTCTCTCTACTCTGTTTTTTTTTTTCTTTCTTCATTTGCTAAGCATTAAATTAAATGTTTAAATTGAATTAACTCTGGAGTTTTGTTTTGCTTTTTTAAAAAAAAAAAAAAAACAGGGAAAACTGTGCAAGGGAGCAAAGTTGGAAACAATGAAAGAAGAGAGCAGATGGCATTCTTTCGCACACATTTCAGTCCTTTGGGCCGAGTCGCAAATGCCTCAGAAACACACACCTTCTCGTATCTAAATCGGAGCTACATGGCAACTGGAGCCAGTCCAAACCCCACGTCAAGCTCAAAAGATTTCTCCTTTCCCCCCACATCCCCAAGCACACCCGGCGTTCCCCCAAATCAAAATAAGCAATACCCAATACATTGAAAAGGTCAGTCACTCGGTTCCCTTTGTGAGAGGGGGAAAAGAAAGGTCTTTCTAAACCTTTCTAAACAACTTGAAAAGCTAACCTTTACATGGGAGAGCTCCGCAAGTCTCAATTGACATTCTTCTCCCGGCCCAGGATTTTGACACACAGTGGAAGAGAGCCCTTCCTGCACACACACACACACACACAGACACACAGACACACAAACACACAGGGATAGAAATGCACACAGAAAGGCTCACGAGAACTCTCTGTAGCTGTGTGTTATTTAGGGTTCTGTTTTATTTATATCTCGCCTTCATTCTCTATTATAAACAAGAGAAGGGACTTATTTAATACGCCGTCCTCTTCCTCTTTTCCTCACAACTTATTAAATACTCCCTCCTCCTCCTATTTTGCTCACAACTTATTTAATATGCCACTCTCCTATTCCATTCCATTCCATTCCATTCCATTCCACTCCACTCCACTCCACTCCACTCCACTCCACTCCATATTATTCTATTATTCTATTCTATTCTATTCTATTCTATTCTATTCTAGTCTAGTCTGTCTTCTGTCTAGTCTAGTCTAGTCTAGTCTAGTCTAGTCCAGTCCATCCACTCCACTCCATCCACTCCATTCCATATATTCTATTCTATTCTATTCTATTCTATTCTATTCTATTCTATTCTATTCTATTCTATTCCTCTAGTCTAGTCTAGTCTAGTCTATTCTTTCTAGTTTCTAGTCTATTCTAGTCTATTCTAGTCTAGTCTAGTCTAGTCTAGTCTAGTCCATCTAGTCCAGTCCATTCCACTCCACTCCACTTCCACTCCACTCCACTCCATATATTCTATTCTATTCTATATTCTATTCTATTCTATTCTATTCTATTCTATTCTATTCTATTCTATTCTAGTCTAGTCTAGTCTAGTCTAGTCTAGTCTAGTCTAGTCTAGTCTAGTCTAGTCCAGTCCATTCCACTCCACTCCATACCACTCCATTCCATATATTCTATTCTATCCTGTCCTATCCCATCCAATATATTCTATTCTATCCCACCCCACCCCACCCCATCCCATTAATATCAGTTGATGCCACCTAGCATTCACATTGTGTCCCGATGGTAGTATCTCAGTAGTTTGGAAAAGAAAGTTGTCTGCCTGGTTTAGTCTGCCAGGACCTCTCCTGAAACCTCTGCTATCTATGTCTGCACAACACCCCTGCAAATATTTCCCCTACTTTGATCTCTTAAATGCTGGACACTGGGGGACAGAAGTATCCAGAAGCCCCAATGCCTTTGCTTTGCCCTGCCAAGACCCAGAGCTCTGTGAATTTGACTGTATTGTTTGAAAAATGAAACTGCATATGCTAGCAGAGCTCCAGGGCAGAGCTTAGCTGGAGTTAGCATAGCTGCCACGTTGACAGTTTATGCCAAATTTATGTGCCCATTTATTCTGTCTTTTTATGGGAAAACAGGCTGTTACCCTACAGCTGCCTTATCACATGTTCCTTACCCTGCCTGCGAGCCACGGTGCACCTTCCTCAAGGAAATATACATACATCAAGGGGTTATAGAGATTTTAACAACTTGGGAAAGGTAAAGGGAGGGAGGTTTTGTCATAAAAAATGCATTATAGGCCACGGAGTTTGAGCTTTTAATTTTTTTATTATTATTATTTATGGCCACATTTTTACTTTCTGCATAAGTGCTTTATTGCATATTGCCACCATTTGGACAACATTAGCATAGGGAGTGAGGGACAGAGGGAGAGAGAGAGAGAGAGAGAGAGAGAGAGAGAGAGAGAGAGAGAGAGGAGGGGGAAGGAAGGGAGGGAGGGAAGAATAAAGCAAAATTGAGACAGAAAAGAAAGAAAGAGAAAGAAAGAAAGAAAGAAAGAAAGAAAGAAAGAAAGAGAGAAAGAGAGAAAGAGAGAAAGAGAGAAAGAGAGAAAGAGAGAAAGAGAGGGGGAGAGAGGAAGAGAAGTATAAAGAAAAAGTGAGACAGAGAAAGAAAGAAAGAAAGAAAGAAAGAAAGAAAGAAAGAAAGAAAGGAAGGAAGGAAGGAAGGAAGGAAGGAAGGAAGGGGAGGGAGGGAGGGAGAGAGGGAGAGAGAGAAGAATAAAGCAAGAGTGTGTGTGTGTGTGTGAGAGAGAGAGAGAGAGAGAGAGAGAGAGAGAAAGAAAGAAAGAAAGAAAGAAAGAAAGAAAGAAAGGGGAGGGAGGGAGAGAAGAATAAAGCAAGAGTGAGAGAAAGAGAGAGAGAGAGAGAGAAAGAAAGAAAGAAAGAAAGAAAGAAAGAAAGAAAGAAAGAAAGAAAGAAAGGGGGTGGAAGGGAGGGAGAGAAGAATAAAGCAAGAGTGAGAGAGAAAAGAAGAAAGGAAAGAAAGAAAGAAAGAAAGAAAGAAAGAAAGAAAGAAAGAAAGAAAGAAAGAAAGAAGGAAGGAGGGAGGGAGGGAGGGATGAATGGATAAAGCAAGAATGAGAGAGAAAAGAAAGGACAGCCAATCAAAGGGCCCTCTCTGAAATTTCAATCTTTCAAGATGTATTTTCCAAGATGGACTTTCTAGAATGAATGAACAATGAAACTATCTTGAGAGAGGACCTTCAAACCTATTGAAGAAGACTGGGAAGTAATTGGGTTAAAGTCTTCAAGAATTCATTCCAAATTATTTCCTTAAAAAATTAAAATGCTTGTTGAAATGTAATGTCTTTGAGGAGGAAGGAAGGAAGGAGAGAAGAAAAGAAGGAAGGAAGGAAGGAAAAGAAAGAAAGAAAGAAAGAGGAAAGAAAGTTAATGAATTAAGTATGGGAAAGTCTAATTTGCCTGCTGTAGGGATATAGATTCAATAATTCAATATAGGGGCTGGGGTCATTTATTGAAGCGAAATGTGGGGAGATTCACGATCAATAAAAATGTTGTTGTTTTTTTAACTCAATGCATGATTAACCTATATAATTTACTGCCTGAAGATGTGCTAATAGCCACGATGTAACATGGAGGATTTTTTGGTGTAGGGCAGCTGTGCTACTTCATGTAAATCATACCTGCTTCTTATAACTTCTTCTAGCAAGAGGTTTTTTCCTCAGATTCGATGCTGAAAATCCTGTTTTTCAGGCTTCAGTCATGTTGGTGCGTATGGCAATTCACTCACTCACTCACTCATTCATTCATTCTTTCATTCATTCATTCATTCATTCATTCATTTTCATTAATTAATTAATTAATTCATTTATTCATTCATTTGTTGCTATTCATTCATTCATTATTCATCCATTTATTCATTCATTCATTCATTTCCCACCATTTAATTATTTGTATCAATTCCTTAAACTGGCAAACATATCTAATAATCCTTCCTTCTCATCCTTTCCTGACAACAGCCTTGTCTCTAAGAGGAAGGCTGAGGAAAAAGGAAAAGATGAGAAGGAAGGAAGGATTATTAGATAAAACTTGTGTGTTGGGCTGAGAAAAAGAGACTGGTTCAAATTCACCCAGCTGGCTTTCAGGCCTAAAGCAGGACTAGAACTCACGGTCTCCTGGTGATTGGCCCCAAGTCACCCAGTTGGCTTTCATGCCTAAGGTGCAACTGGAAGTCACAGTCTCCTGTGGTGGATCTGGCCCACGGGCCTTGAGTTTGACACCCCTGCTGTAGTAGATATACAGTATAGTGGTGAAAGACACTGAGGAATTATGTGGCAAATTGTTGAGAAGGCACAGGAGCCGAGGTGGCGCAGTGGTTAGAATGCAGGACTGCAGACTAATTCAGCTGATTGCTAGCTGCAGTTCAGCAGTTCAAATCTCACCAGCTCGAGGTTGATTCAGCCTTCCATCCTTCCAAGGTGGGTAAAATGGGGACCCAGATTTATTTATTTATTTATTTTATTTTATTTGTATACCGCCCTTCTCCAACAGGACTCAGGGCGGTGAACAGCCATGATAAAACATAACGTATAAAATTTAAAAGCAATTTAAAAACATTAAATAATTTGGCTATCCAATTAAAACAACCCGGGTTAAAACCAATTACAAATTAAAATTGAAGGGATGGGATCAAGCCAGCCGGGCTAGGTGAAAAAGATGTGTTTTCAGGGCCCGATGAAAAGTCCGGAGGTCTGGTATCGTGCGTATCTCTGGGGGCAGGTCGTTCCAGAGGGCAGGTGCCGCCACAGAGAAGGCTCTCCTCCTGGGGGTCGCCAGTCGGCATTGTCTGGCCGACAGCACCCTGAGGAGTCCCTCTCTGTGGGAGCGTATTGGCCGGTGGGAGGCTATTGGCGACAGAAGGTGGTCTCGTAAATACCCCGGCCCTAAGCCATGGAGCGCTTGGGGACAAGAGGTTGACTCTGTAAACCGCTTAGAGAGGGCTGTAAAAGCACTATGAAGAGCACTATAAGTCTAAGTGCTATTGCTATTGGGGGGGAAAAAGGAGAAATCTGGATTTAGAGGAATATTTAGACTGGATAAACCCAATAATGCAGGAGAGGAATAAAGTTTTGCGCAGTCTTTCATCGCTGCAAACACCTGCTTCAAACCACACAACAACCACAGGTGCTACACCTTGACATCGGTGGATGCACAGCATCAAAATCAAATCAACTATGTAATCAGAAACAGGAAAGGAAGAAGTACAATTCACTCAGCCAAAACATGTCCAGGTGCAGATGGCGGAACAGACCATGAATTATTGGTGTCAAAGGTGGGAGTTAAATATTTAAAATTAAACAGAGTGGATGGGCTTACAAGAGTTGACCTGGAGGACATTCAGTCAGAATATAAGACCGGTAAAAAGAACGGGACACAATGGCTCAGTGGCTAAGATGCTGAGTTTGTCGATCGAAAGGTCGGCAATTCAGCAGTTCGAATCCCAAGTGCTGCGTACACGGGTTGAGCTCCTGTTACTTGTCCCAGCTTCTGCCAACCTAGCAGTTCGAAAGCAGGTAAAAAAATGCAAGTAGAAAAAGAGGGACCACCTTTGGTGGGAAGGTAACAGCGTTCCGTGCGCCATTGGCGTTTAGTCATGCTGGCCACATGACCACGGAGACGTCTTTGGACAGCGCTGGCTCTTCAGCTTTGAAACGGAGATGAGCACCACCCCCTAGAGTCAGGAACAACTAGCATATATGTGCGAGGAGAAACTTTACCTTTACCTTTTTAGAAGGAACAGATTCTGTACGCTTTACGTCTCAAAAAGAGAAATGGAGTTGCTTTGGGAAGAGATGAGAGACGTGATAAAAGCCAAAGTGAAAAGAAAAACTCCCCAAATTTCAAAGTGGAAACAATCCAAGAAGCTTTCAGAAGAAGCTTTTGTGATAGCCAGGGGAAAATAAAAGATGAAAACATTGAGAAAGGGGGGGGGGGGGAAAGGTTTTATGAGGAACTGAACCCTGAATTGTAACCTCCAGAAAGATGTTCAAGGAAAACGATCACCCTCAAGCTTGTCGGCAAAGAAAGGAAAATAACAGAGAAAGGAAGAAAAAAGAGAAATTTGGGAGCCGGTTGGGTCTACTAGTTAAGATGCTGGCCTAGAAACCAGGAGACTGTGAGTTCTAGTGCCACATTAGGTAAATAAACTGACTGGATGACTTGGGCCAATCATCAGGAGATGGAGAGTTCTAGTCCCACTTTAGGTATGAAAGCGGGCTGGGTGACTTTGGGCCAATCACCAGGAACCTGTGAGTTCTAGTGCCACATTAGGCAAGGAAGCTGACTGGATGATTTGGGCCAATCACCAGGAGATAGTGAGTTCTAGTCCTGCCTTAGGCCAAAAAAGCGTTTAGTGATTTTGGACCAGTTCCTCTGTCTCAACCCAACCCACCTTACAAGGTTGTTGGAAAATAGGAGGAGGAAGGGGGATTTGAATGATTGCCACCTTGAGTTACTTATAAAGTAATAAAGGCAGGATAAAAAAATCTAATGATAATTTAAAAAATGGACAGTCTGAAGTCAAAATATTCAAGAATATTCACAGATAGAATTTGAAATAAGGAAACAAAGGAAGATGGGGAAGACTACTGAAATCTTTTACAAACGGGAAAACATTTACCGGAATGTGAGTTTTATTTAGAATACATCATTAACCTTTATTTCTTCAAACTGCCTCAATGAACAATATTGCTGTCACTGTATCTAAGGACAGCTACAAGAAAACTCTTCCGCTCAGGAATTGATTGTACGACGTTTCTTATTATCTTCTTCATTATCCAACTTGGATGGTCTCCTTCAAACAAAAACAGATTGCCTAGATCAGTGGCGAAATGTAAAATTTGTTACTACTGGTTCTGTGGGCGTGGCTTGGTGGGGGGGTAATGTGACTGGGTGGGTGTGGCCAACTTTTTTTTTTTTTTACTTTAAAACCATTTTTTCTACAACTTCTTCCGTAAAAAAAAAAATGCTTTTAAAAGGCTCTGCCGTCAGGCAACTCAGCTGGGATCGTCAGAGGCTTTTAAAAGCATTTTTTCTACAACCTCTTCAGCCGAAATGGTTGTTAAAAAATGCTTTTAAAAGCCTCTGACAATCCCAGCTGAGTTGCCTGATCGGCAGAGCTTTTTTTTTTTCTTTTAAAAACATTTTTCTACAACCTCTTCCGTAAAAAAAATGCTTTTAAAAGGCTCTTCCGATCAGGCAACTTAGCTGGGATCGTCAGAGGCTTTTAAAAGTATTTTTTCTACAACCGCTTCAGCCAAAGAGGTTGTAGAAAAAATGCTTTTAAAAGCCTCTGACGATCCCAGCTGAGCCACATGATAATCAGAGGCTTTTTTTTTTTACTTTTAAAAGCATTTTTTCAGCCGAAGAGGTTGTAGAAAAAATGCTTTTAAAAATTATAAAAAGCCTCTGATGGTTGTGCGGCTCAGCTGGGCATGGGGGGGCCAGGGATTTTTGCTACCAGTTCTCCGAACCCCCCGCCCCCATCGCTATCAGATCGGGCGATCCAGTCCGAACCAGGAGCATTTCACCCCGTGTTGTGGCTCCGTTACCTGAGCCTGTGTCATTGGCAGGAGAGGACTCCGAGAGTGAAGGAGAGGAGTTGGCAAGGCCTCCCTCTCCAGGACCCTCCTCTCTGGCAATGCCTTCGGTATCCGCCGAAGGTCAAGAGATAGGCCCGGGGCCAAGCACATCCACGCAGCCACAGGTGGACAGTAATGAGGGAGATGAGTCTTGGCTGGATCCTCGGCAGCGTCGCAGAGATAAGCGCGCGCAACAGAAGAAGAGGCGTGCCAGAGATTAAGTTGAGTCACTGGACCACACCCCACAGGGTATAAAAGGGGGTGAGGTGGCCATTCAGACTCTGTGACGGACAAAACTAACTACTATCGAGTCACATTGCATCTTTGGAAACAACATTATCTGCCTTGGATTTAATTATGGAGTGGACTTGACAATTCTTGAACTGTGTGTATCTTGTTTATGAGTAAAGTTCTTGGCAAGCAGCTACTGGGTTGCTGCCAAGCCTCTTATCGGAAGAATTGGTTGTCTGCCAGTTTATTTAACCCCCAGCTGTCTGTTTGTGTGCGTGTGTAAGACGGGGACAGAACATCCCTGGTCTAGATGATCATTGTCAGAAGACTGAATTTGTATTCAAAAGTCAGATATGGGTCATTCTCCAGCATCTATTAGCTTTCGTCATGATGGTCTTTTGTCATAAAGAACATCCCCTTCGCTTCCTTTGTATATCAGCTTTGAGCTTAATTGAAACTTGGACATTTGTACTAAATGAGTATTGTTTTTTTAAAAAAAAAAAATCTCATGAATCAAGTAGAGAACCAACCTAGAACTAAGGAGAAATTTCCTGACAGTTAGAACAATTAATCAGTGATTAATCAAATGACTTGTCTCCAGAAGTTATGGGTGCTCCAACACTGGAGGTTTTTAAGAAGAGATTGGGCAGCCAGTTTTTCTGAAATAATGTAGGGTTCCTGATTGAGGGTTGGACTAGAAGACCACCAAGGTCCCTTCCAGCTGTTCTTCTGAACTACCAATTTATTCTATGTGTAGGGTTTTATTGTATACCTGATAAATAACACTTGGCATATTTTTCTTGCACCCTAGAGGTTACAACAATTAAAATCTTGATTTATTATGGTTCTTTGCACAGTCAGCCAGTGCTGTGGCCCGCCAGCGGCCTGCGTGAATTGTGGCTGATCCCGACAACGAGGAGGCTGGTGTGAGGTTGCGCCAGCAGCCTGCGCAGCCAGCGCTCGTGTCGGACAGCGAGGAGGCTGAAGAGGATGTGGTGCCAGAGGCAGAGATTCAGCCAGGGCCTTCAGAACCTCCAGAGGCTCCTTCAAGTGGAGAGAGCGAAGTGGAGGAGCCTCTCCTCAATGCTCGAGCACGCAGGGCTGCCAAAAGGCAGGAGTGGCTACTCAGGAGGAGGAGGTCTACTCGAGAGTAAGGACTGAGGATAATTGGCCACTCCCTTAGCCTATTTAAGTCGCATGCAGTTAGTAATTTCTTGCTGGAAACAACGTATAATTATTACAGAGCATTTTTGAAGAGTGAGTGTCTTATCATATCTTGTTTTCTGGGCTGGTTGCCAACCTTTGCTGGACTTTGTTTATTCTTGGTACATTATAATTTTGATAAGGACCGTTGGTGTGTGTCACAATCCTTGGGAATCCGGAGCTGGGGCAGAATAGCCAGATATTAGATTGGATCTGGCCTTTTTATCCACTTATTGAGTCTCTCCTAAGGACTTGAGATCGGTAGGCATTGTTTCAGGCTGTTAGAATAGAATAGAATAGAATAGAATAGAATAGAATAGAATAGAATAGAATAGAATAGAATAGAATAGAATAGAATAGAATAGAATAGAATAGAATTTTATTGGCCAAGTGTGATTGGACACACAAGGGATTTGTCTTGGTGCATATGCTCAGTGAACATAAAAGAAAAGATAAAAGATATTAAAGGTATGGTTGCAGGATATAAGCTGTTTCAATGAAAACCGCCTTTTGCAATTGACGGATGGTGAGTTTGTCGATGTCAGGTGATGTTCAGGTATGCTCCCGATGCTTTGAGATTACACCCAAGGTGCCTATTACAATACCTTTTGTAGACAATTAGTACTTACTCCTCTCCTAGAAGAATGAAATACTTTGAAAAATATTTTAAAGAGGCAGAATATTATATTTCCCTGGATGAGAAATGGAGAAACATGCTTTTGGAAAGCAGCCCCCACTTTCTTTCTTTTTTTTAATTTGATTTATATGCCGCCCTTCTCCGGAGACTCAGGCGGCTTACAATGCATTAAGCAATAGCCTTCATACTTTTGTATATTTAGCTGACAAAGTCAGCTTATTGCCCCCACAAACTGGGTCCTCAATTTACCTACCTTAGAAAGGATGGAAGGCTGAGTCAACCTTGAGCCTGGTGAGATTCAAACTTACTTTAATTGCAGACAGCTGGTGTTAATAATCCACAGCAGATTTCAGCACTTAAGAGATAAAGAGATAGATAGCTCTATTCATAAGCAGATACCCTCACCCAAGATCCATCAAAGGTAGGATTAGCCCTCAGCCACAAAAGGAATTGCCCAACGCCATTCATTGCATCACCCGCAGAAACCTCAACCAAACGTAGCTCAGACAAACACCTAGGATTTGTACTTTGCCTATAGAGCCAGCTTTGACCCCTACATGACCCCTACAAAAGCCAATAGAATATATGTTCTTGCACAGGAACAGGAAGCTCAAGTGCAAAGCACAGAGAAGGTATAAATCCCCCTCATTCTCAACTCCATCTGATCAGCTGCCCAGAACTACCCCTGTGCTTCTGCTTTATCATTAAACCCTCTTTCCAATCAGCCTCCAGCCTCCATTTTGTCTCCAGTGACTTTCTCCCAACTTGGAACTGAACCAGATGGATATTTCTTCCAACACTTCACTTCCTTTTGCCTCAGCTGTTCTACTTCTATTTGCTTATTGTTATTATGGTTAGTTCCACAGTCAGCCAGATGTTTAGACTTGGATTGGCCTTTTTGTCCACCTACTAAGTCCTTCCCAAAGACCTGGGTTAGGCAGGTGTGGATGTTGGATGGTGTCACAGGATGTCAGCTGCTCCAAGTAAAGCTGCCTTTTGCAATTGACTGATGATGTATTTGTCAGTGCCGACAGTGTTCAAGTGATGCTCCAGTTGTTTTGGGATTACACCCAAGGCGCCAATTACTATGGATACCATCTTTGCTTTCTTTTGCCACAGTCGTTCCATTTCTATTCGCTGGTCTTTGTATTTTGTCTCCAAGTACTGCTGCATCCACCTTTCAGAATTTTTATCTTTTCTTATTGACAATTATTAAGGGTGTGCCAGGTGCTTCTTTGTTTGAATTCTAAAGTCCCAGAGCACGTTAATTTCTATTGCTTTGTCTACTTTGTGGTCCCACCAATTCTTGCTTGCAAGCAAATGGTATTTTTTTTGCAGATCTTCCAATGTATCATGGCTGCTCCTTTGTTGAGCCGTGGTTTGTATCAAACAAAGTTAAAGAAAGGTTGAGAGAGTGCACAGAAACCTTTTACAAACCAGAAATCATTTCAGCAGGAAAATTATATTCAAGAACAGACTCCATGTTAGGGAATGGCTATTGCCTAACTGGTTGGGTTGGCAATATATATAAACCATCAATGCATGTTTGCAGTCAACATGTACTGTATTCTAATTGACTAAGCTCTATAGCCAATGTCCTTAAGAGGAAGCTTGAATTATGGCTTGTTTTTCTTATAACATTTTATTGCCACCTCTGCTCCTCTCTGCCTGTTCTCTCTGCATGATCACTGCTTGATCATTGCTACTTGTTGTTTTCTACTGTTTTACTGATTGTTTTACTGCTGTACTTGTTCCTGTTTGCAACTCCAAAAAGAACTGTTTTATTGCATATGACTACAACAACTGGTAAGAAGACTTTGTTCTTGGAATATCCCTGGATTGACAATTAAACTATCTTTATCTGTGTATGACCTGGATTGTTTATTGGACTTTGCTTTACTTTTTCCTAAAAGTAAAAGAATATCACAACTCAGTGTGTCTGTGTTGACAATGCTTATTCACAATCACTCTCAGCCGTTTTCTCATGTGCACACCCTTGCTACTCAAGGGTTACTCTGTGCATAATTCCTTAACACTCCACTAGACAATGAAGGTGTAACAAGTTTTTTTTTTTTAATTTTGATTTATATGCCTTCTCCGGAGACTCAGGGCGGCTTACAATGTGCTAAGCAATAACCTTCATCCTTTTGTATATTTATACAAAGTCAGCTTATTGTCCCCATAACTGGGTCCTCAATTTACCTACCTTAGAAAGGATGGAAGGCTGAGTCAACCTTGAGCCTGGCGAGATTCAAAGCTGCAGTAATTGCAGGCAGCTGGTCTTAATAACAGGGTGCTTTAGACCACTGTATTACCAAGGCTACCAAGTTGCATAATAGATCTGAAATCCATTAAGAAAGTATCGGGGATCAGATGAAATTCTCAAGAAATTGTTGAAAGCTGTTGGAGAAAAGGCGGTTTAAGTGCTAACAGATCTATTTCAACAATTGCATACATATAATCCATCATGCTACTCTTTCAGAGTAAACACCGTCATTTCACATGGGGTGAAATTTCACACGAAAGCTAAAATGGGGCGAAAGAAATGTAACTAAATCTAGTTTACACCAACACCACTTCCTTTGTGTGAGTGCTTCATTGTTTTCAGTGGAAACTCAATCTTTGATACATCTTGTTTCTTCCTTTTTTTTTTTTTACAAATCATATTTCCCTGAATGTTTGAGTTCTTATTATGGAACATAGAACAATAGTGCTGAAAGAGACCTTGGAGGTCTTCTCATCCAACCCCCTACTCAAGCAGGACACCCAATACCCTTCCAGAGAAATGGATGTCTCATCTCTCCTTGAAAACGTCCAGTGATGGAGCACCTACCACTTCTGGGGAGCCCTTCAAATACTGGAATACTGCTATTGTTGACATCAAGTTGATGTCAACTCCTAGTGGTCACATACAATACATAGATCTTCTCCATCACATTCTATCATTCTGAACATCAACCTGATGTTCAGTTCTTTCAATGATGCCCCCATTGTCTCTGTAACTGTCTCCATCCCACTTTGCTGCTGGTCGTCCTTGTATTCTATTTCCAGGACCACAGCCTTCTTCAGTGAGTGAGGTCTTTGCATAATACATCTGAAGTAGGATAATTTAAGTCTAGTCATTTGTGCCTCTGGCACAAATTGGATTGGATTGGATTGGATTGGATTGGATTGGATTGGATTGGATTGGATTGGATTGGATTGAACGGAACGGAACGGAACGGAACGGAATCGAATGGAATGGAATACTTATTTGGCCAAGTGTGATTAGACATTTGTCCTACAATTTAGCCTCCAAACTCTTTATCATCTTTGTAGCTCTTCTGAAAACTCATACTTCTGCTTTAAAAATAATAATTGAGTAGAGATATTATCTCGCTCTCTAAAGCATCGAGTTTTCTTTCTTTTGTTTTGTAACAGTTTATTAATATGTGATGATCCAATTCTATTATATTCCATGATTAAATCCATAATATTGAGATATGGTTAATGTCTAATTCGTTATGATCTCTCTCTCTTCCCCCCCCCCAACCATCCTACGTATTTGGCTCATGTATTCTCCTCTTTTAACAGTTTGCAAGGCTCCCCAGTCTTTTAATAAAGTAGGTTGCATTGTGTAATTTTAATTTAAAAAAAAACCCTAAATGTTTACAGTTTGTCTTATTTGTTGCTTAGCAAACAAAGGATTAAAGCTTGCAAAGATATCCGGATGTGCTCATGTGTCTACATCTACAAAGAACTGAACAGGGATGTTATTCCCTGTGACACTCTATGTAAGTGAAAGCTGGACTCTGAAGGAACAGGATAAGTATAAGTATAAGTATAAGTATAAGTATAAGTATAAGTATAAGTATAAGTATAAGTATAAGTATAAGTATAAGTATAAGTATAATTTTATTTCTATACCGCCCTTCTCCGGAAGGACTCGGCAGTGTACAGCATATTTAAAAACACAAGACAAACATCAATTAAAAATTAAAAATTATTAAATAAATTCAGCTCAATTTAAAACCCCAGAAATTTTAAATACCCCAATTTAAAATTATTATGTTGATAGCCCTGCCTGGCGGAACAACAGGGTCTTTAGTGCATAGCGAAATACCCGGAGGTCGGAGATCTTACGTATTTCTGGGGGCAGTTCATTCCACAGGGCGGGGGCTCCCACAGAGAAGGCCCTCCCCCTGGGCGTCACCAGCCGACATAACTTGGCTGATGGCACCCTGAGGAGCCCCTCTCTGTGGGAGTGAACTGGTCGGTGGGAGGCTACTGGTGGCAGAAGGTGGTCCCGTAAATATCCTGGTCCAATGCCATGGAGCGCTTTAAAGGTGGTGACCAACACCTTGAATTGCACCCGGAAGACCACTGGGAGCCAGGGCAGCTCGCGCAGGAGGGGTGTCACGTGGGCACAACGAGTTGCGCCCATAACCACCCGCGTGGCCGCATTCTGGACCAGTTGGAGCCTCTGAGTGCTCTTCAAGGGGAGCCCCATGTAGAGAGCATTACAATAGTCCAGCCGGGAGGTGACAAGGGCGTGAGTGACCGTGCGCAAGGCGTCCCGGTCCAGAAAGGGCTGCAACTGGCGAATCAGGCGAACCTGATAAAAGCCCCCCCTGGCCACGGCTGTCATATGCTCTTCTAAAGACAGCCGTGCATCCAGGAGGACACCCAGATTGCGAGCCCTCTCTGTGAGGGGCAGAGATTCACCCCCAATAGTCAGCAATGGCACCTGCTGACTATATCGGGATGCCGGAAGCCACAGCCACTCAGTCTTGGAAGGGTCTTGGGTAGGAAGAATATTGATTTGTTTGAACGTTAGTGTTGGAGATTAACAGAATAACAGAGTTGGAAGGGACCTTGGAGATCTTCTTATCTAACCCTCTGCTCAAGCAGGAGACCTTATACCATTCCAGACAAATGGCTGTCCATTCTCTTCTTGAAAACCTCCACTGATGGAGCACCCACAACTTCTGGAGGCAAGTCGTTCCACTGGTTAATTGTTCTCACCATCAGGAAATTTCTCTTTAATTCTAGGTTGGTTCTTTCCTTGCTGATCTTCCATCCCTTACTTCTTGTCCTGCCCTCGGGTGCTTTGGAGAATAGGTTGATGGTGAACAGCTAAGAAAAGAAACTGATGGATTTTTGAACAAATACATCCAGAGAATACTGTCCAATCCATCAGTGCTGTTTAATGTCTATGTATATTGACCGACGTAGTGTGGGTTTAGTATAATTATTTATCCTTCTTATTATCTTCTTTATTCCCTCTTATATTTGGAATTCATTGCATATGATTATTAATATTCTGCTGCTTTACACGTACTCTGAGTGCTTCTGTACTGGAGACAAATTCCTTGTGCGTCTAATCTTACTTGGCCAAATAAAGTATTGAATTCAATTCAATTCAAAATCTAACCAGATGGATAAATGACTGGACTTAAATTATTCTACTTCAGACATATTATGCAAAGACCTCCCTCTCTAGAGAAGGTTGTTATCCTGGAAAAGGTGGGAGGAAATAGAATATAAGCAGGGATGGGCTTCAAAAATTTTAGCAAGGGGTTCTCTGCCCTCTTGCTGGGTGGGCCTGGCCATGGTGGGCATGGCCTAGTCGTCCTCCTGTACCACAGCAGGGAGAGCATTTTTGCCCTCCCCAGGCTCCAAAGGCTTTCCTCGAGCGTCCAGGAGGGTGAAAACAGCCTCCCCAGGTTCCGGAGGCCCTTTGGAGGCTGGAAACGGGCCCATTTCTCGCCTTCCTGAACTTCCGGTAGGCTCGTTTTTCACCCTCCCTGAGCCTCCGCACGCTCCCTGCATTTACCTGCATCCAAAGTGGGTCGTGTGGGGAATCCTGGGAGGGGAGGGGTGGAGGAGGGCAGCCAGGAGTGGGATTTGGGGGTTCTCTGAACTGCACAGAATCTTAGCTAGAGGTTCTCCCAGCAGCCCACCCCTGAATACAAGGACAACCGGCAGCAAAGCGGGACGGAGACAGTTACAGAGACAATGGGGGGCATCATTGGAAGAACTGAATATCAGGTTGGGGATAGAACGTGATGGAGAAGAGCTTTGTATTGTATGTGGTAGCTAAAAGTTGACACCGACTTGATGTCAACAATAGCAGTATTCCAGTATTTGAGGGGCTGCCACAAAGAAGAGGGAGTCAACTTATTTTCAAAGCACCAGAAGGCAAGACAAAAAAAAAACAATGAATGGAAACTAACAAAGGAGAGAAGCAACCTGGAATTAAGGAGAAACTTCTTAACAATAAGAACAATTAACCAGTAGAATGGCTTGCCTTCAGAAGTTGTGAATGCTTCAACTCTGGAAGTTTCTAAGAAGAGATTGGACAACCATTGGTCTGAGATGGTATAGGGTCTCCTGCTTGAGAAGGAGTTTGGACTAGAAGACCTCCAAGGTCTCTTCCAGCTCTATTCTGAATTGAAAATTAGAATTGAATTGATGGCACATAATCAATCAATGAAAAGGCCTAAAAATGTCGCTTCTAGGTGGATGTGGGGTTTTCTCCTCCCATTTTTAAGCAAAAACCAAGGAGCACACTTATTTTCCAGCCTAATTTCCACTTGCTAATTTTATAAAGGTTCTGGATGCCTAAGACATCTCAGATGGGTATGATGCCTACCGGAATAGAAAGTATACCTATTTCCAAAATGTTTTCTCAAACATCTATGAGCTCATGCCTCCACATTCAAATTCTGACATTTCTTGAAGATCCCCATTTGCTTTGTTTATATGTTTCAGGAAGGAGCCAGACCAGGGGTGTCAAAGTCGATTTCATTGAGGACTGCATCAGGGTTATGTTTGACCTCGGAGAGCCGGGGTGGGCGTGGCTGGGGTGGGCGTGGCCAGCTTGACATCACTCGTGTCAGGGGCACCTGTGGAGGCCCGAGCACTCTGCCAGTGAAAATGGGCTGTCCGTTTCGGTTGCCATGTGGCCCCCCCAAGCTCTGTTTTCACTGGGAGAGGGTTTCAGGAAGCCCTGGCAGCTGAAAACGGAGCTCTGGAGCCCGTTTTCACCAGCAAACGGTTGCAGGAAGCCCTGGCAGCTGAAAACGGAGCTCTGGAGCCCGTTTTCACCGGCAGAGCATGGCACGAAGCCCTGGCAGCTGAAAATGGAGCTCTGGAGCCCGTTTTCACCGGCAGAGGGTTGCAGGAAGCCCTGGCAGCTGAAAACGGAGCTCTGGAGCCCGTTTTCACCGGCAGAGGGATGCAGGAAGCCCTGGCAGCTGAAAACGGAGCTCTGGAGTCTGTTTTCAAAGGCAGAGGGTTGCAGGAGGCAGGGTGGCTGAAAACAGAGCTCGGGAGCCCATTTTCACTGGCAGAAGCAATGTGGGCCGGTCCTTTGCTGATTCCAGGGCAGCCCCGTGGGCCAGATCTAAGTACCCCATGGGCCAAATCCGGCCCCCGGGCCTTGTGTTTGACACCCGTGAGCTAGACTATTACTTATATCTATTTTCACTGCTAAAATCACCTCGAAAAACTAAATTTTCTGATGCAAATTGATGCCTGTTTTTCATAAGCTTCTTATAGATATGATGCGGTCCTGATTGGGAGCATATGCTAACGCTTAGGGTTATGATTTTATGATCTAACTTCCCCTTTAAAAAATGCAATAAATAAACTGCCGTCTCTATTTTTTTAAAAAGATCTTTCCTGTTTTAAAATTTAGATTATCTTTACAAAGAATAGCTACACCTCTTGATTTATTGGAGGTCGGTGCAAAAAAAAAAAAAAATTGTTACCAAAATATTTATCATTCCACTTGTCTAGGGTGTCTAGGGTGTATGATTCTTGCAACATGTCTGTGAATGGATTAACAGGTTTTAGATACTTAATAATTCTTGCACGTTTTATGGGGCTCCCCGAGCTTCTAACATTTGGAAAAATAATGGTAAAGCTGATCACTCACTTTGTCGTAACACCATAACTTCTTTACTTTCCTGGCAAGAATCTTACATCTGTATTTCAAGGAAGAAATGATCAATGTGAAATGAAGGCGATCACTTTCTATAGTGTTCATTCTAAAATAATTTATGAGGCTTCTTATAAGTGTGTGCTTTGGATAACAAGATGAGTGGCCTATAAATTTAATGATTAATTTTTTTAAAAAAAAAATCTGTTACCAAATGAATCACCAACTTCCCTCATCTTCCCCTTTCTTTTTGAGGTTGTCCATCCAATCCCCCCCTTTTTTTTCCTTCCAGTTTTATCCTTCCTTTCAAACTAAGAGCCATGGTGGCACAGAGGTTAGAATGCAGTAGTTCAGGCTAATTTTTCTTTTTTTAAAAAATTTGATTTATATGCCGCCCTTCTCCGGAGACTCAGGGCGGCTTACAGTGCGTTAAGCAATAGCCTTCATCCTTTTGTATATTTATACAAAGTCAGTTTATTGCCCCCACAAACTGGGTCCTCAATTTACCTACCTTAGAAAGGATGGAAGGCTGAGTCAACCTTGAGCCTGGTGAGATTCAATCTTACTTTAATTGCAGACAGCTGGTGTTAAATTACAATGCATTAGTCTGCTGAGCTATCCAGACTACTTCTGCTGATTGCTGGCTACCAGCAGCTCGGCAGTTTGATCCTGACCAGCTCAAGGTTGATTCAGCCTTCCATCCTTCCAAGGTCGGTAAAAATGGAGGAGCCATATTGTTGGGGGGAAGAAGCTGACTCTGTAAACCGCTTAGAGAGGGCTGTAAAGCACTGTGAAATGGGATATAAGTCTAAGTGTTATTGCTATTTATATATCTCTCCTCTATATATTTATAGAATATAGAATAACAGAGTTGGAAGGGACCTTGGAGTTCTTCTAGTCCAACCCCCTACACCACTTCAGACAAATGGTTATCCAACACCTTCTTAAAAACTTCCAGTGTTGGAGCATTCACAACTTCTGGTGGCAAGTTGTTCCACTGATTTATTGTTCTAACTGTCAGGAAATTTCTCCTTAGTTCTAGGTTGCTTCTCTCCTTGATTAGTTTCCACCCATTCTTCTTGTCCTGCCTTCAGGTGCTTTGGAGAATAGTTTGACTCCCTCTTCTTTGTGGCAACCCCTGAGATATTGGAAGACTGCTATCATGTCTCCCCTAGTCCTTCTTTTCATCAAACTAGACATATCCAGTTCCTGCAACCATTCTTCATATGTTTTAGCCTCCAGTCCCCTCATCTTTGTTGCTCTTCTCTGCACTCTTTCTAGAGTCTCCACATCTTACTAGAGTCTCAACATTTGTTTTGTGATTCAGTCCTCATTCATTTCCTCTGCATAACCAAACCAACTCAACATGACATGGCATGATAGCTGTGCTCCAAAACCTAAGGAGCTACCTCAAAGAAGAGGGGGTCAAGCTGCCTTCCCAAACACCTAGAGATAGAACAAGAAGAAATGGAGAGAAAGAAATCAAGGAGAGAATCAAACTAGAACTAAGAAGAAATTTCCTGTGGACAGTGTATTGACTGGGTCAACGTCCTTTTTAAACAATGTTAACAATAGTAATACAACTTTTTGTTGTAGTTGGAGCTGAGCTAGGGCAACATTCGCATGCCCACAGATATGGCTCTGCGTGCCACTTGTGGTACGTGTGCCATAGATTCGCCATCATGAGTATAGACCTTTTTGCCATCGTGTGCCATAAGCAGGGGGGGAGAGGGGGTGTCACGCGCATGCGTGCCCACATCCATAATTCTATATGCCCCGCCCCTGTGCATGTGTGCGCGACCTCCCTCCCCCCTGCTCCTGGCACGTGATGGCATGTTTCTCTCTCTCCCCAGGCTCCAGGGCCTTTCTAGGAGCTTGGGGAGGGTGAAAACAGCCTTCCCCCCATAGGCCCTCCAGAGGCTGGAAATGGCCCATTTGCCAACTTCCAGTGGGACCGGAAGGCCCGTTTTTTGCTCTCCCCAGCCTCCAGAGCATTTCTAGGAGCCTGGGGAGGTCAAAAACGGCCTCCCCCTCTCCCGGAGGCCCTCTGGAGGCAGGAAACAGCCTGTTTCCCTACTTCCAGTGGGCCCAGAAGGCCCGAAAATCAGCTGGCCAGCATGCACATGTGCACTGGAGTTGAGCTCGTGTGCCCACCAATATGGCTACACGTGCCACCTGTGGCACGCGTGCCATAGGTTCGCCATGACTGGTATAGACTCTCCTGGTTGAGCAGGGGATTGGACTAGAAGACATCAAAGATCCCTTCCAACTTTACTATTCTATGTTCTATGTTCATCTCTTGTTCTCCATCCATCCCTCTCTTTTCCTCCTTTCCACAAAGCTTCAGCGGCCACCAGAGCAGGGGTGAAATGCTCCCAGTTCAGACAAAATCACCCGATCCGGTAGCGATGGAGGCGGGTGGTTCGGAGAACCGGTAGCGAAAATCCCTGCCCCCCCCCCCCATGCCCAGCTGAGCCGCACAATCATCAGAGGCTTTTTTCTTACTTTTAAAAGCATTTTTTTCTACAACCTCTTTGGCCAAAAAAAATGTTTTTAAAAGTAAAAAAAAAAAAAAAGCCTCTGATGATCGCGTGGCTCAGCTGGGATCTTCAAAGGCTTTTAAAAGAAAAAAAACCCCTTCGCTGAAGAGGTTGTAGAAAAAATGGTTTTAAAAGTAAAAAAAAAGCCTCTGATGATCGCGTGGCTCAGCCGGGATCTTCAAAGGCTTTTAAAAGAAAAAAAAACCCTTCGCTGAAGAGGTTGTAGAAAAAAATAGTTTTAAAAGTAAAAAAAAAATGGCCATGCCCACCCACTCACATTACCCCCCCACCACCAAGCCACGCCCACAGAACCGGTAGTAACAACTTTTAGATTTCACCACTGCACCAGACCTTCAGGAATAACCCCAAAAACAGATCGAAAAGCACAAGTGTTATAACTCGAGGGGTCTATGTTCTATTTTCATTGTCCAACTTTGTTGCAGTGCTAAAGTATTGATTGAGAACTCTATTTGTACGTGTTATCTCTCTGCCAAAAAAACCCAACTCTGTCTTAAGGGAATGTGAGGAGTTTGCTGAATTGTACCATTGTTTCTGACAAAAAAAACAAAAACACCAGATGCTAATTTGGAAGATCATAAATACTCTTTCACACATTCCTGTTTCTCAGCAACTGGCATTCAATGCACCAACCTAAGATAGACAGGGTGTCATTCACACCTAATCATTGAACTGGCAGTTCAATCTTATACCAACCTGTTTGGGGGGGGGGGGATAAAAACTTGTATTGTACTAGAGAGAAAGACATGAAATTCAAGTTAAAAGAAAGGCTGATTTTAATGGAATCTTCAGGGGGGAAAAACACAAAGGGAAGAATGGTGGAAATGCCAATGCCTCAAGGAGGATTATCCGAATTAGACCCAATGCAGCACAAGGTGAATTACTAGGGTAATTCAGGGTCATCTAGAGGAGGTTTAACAAAACTGAAGATGGAAGGTGCCATCGCATGATTGAACTCATCATGTTGACTTGTCCACACTCCTGCCTCACCATCCCACCACCCCCGCCTATGGATATTGCTTCTAGAAGTGATGTCTTGGGAAGCGAGTTCGAAGGAAAGAAGAATATCTAGGTTTGAGGAGAAGGCAGGTAGGGTGTCAATCTGAAATACCTGAAGAGATGTCACAATGAGAATCTATTCTCTGTCATTTCAGAGTCCTACCGACACAGAGATTACTTGCTATTACAGGGAGGTAGAATGAGGAGAGGAGAAGTGAGGAGGGGAGGGGAGGGGGAGGGGAAGAGGGGAGGGGGAAGGTGAGTGGAGTGGAGTGGACAAGAGTGAGAGTGAGAGTGAGAGTGAGAGTGAGAGTGAGAGTGAGAGGAGAGGAGAGGAGAGGAGAGGAGAGGAGAGGGGAGAGGAGAGGAGAGGAGAGGAGAGGAGAGGAGAGGAGAGGAGAGGAAAGCTAGTGATCTATCTATCATCTCTATTATCTATCTATTTATCTATCATCACTATTATCTATCTATCTATCTATCTATCTATCTATCTATCATCTATCTATCTATCTATCATCTATCTATCTATCTATCTATCTATCTATCTATCTCATATCTATTATATCTCTCTCTCTCTCTATCTATCTGTCATCTCTTATCTATCTATCATCTATCAATCATCTCTATTATCTATTTATTATCTATCATCTCTACTATCTATCTATCATCTATCATCTGTCTGTCTACTTACCTACCTACATCTATCTATCTATCTATCTATCTATCTATCTATCTATCTATCTATC
>NW_026844028.1:100499436-100511277 GCF_029531705.1 Pantherophis guttatus | reverse complement strand
ATCTATCTATCTATCTATCTATCTATCTATCTATCTATCTATCTATCTCAACCCAAGCGGCAGAAAAATCACTCTCCCCAACATGTACCAACTCCAGTCTTATTCCTGTGGAATGAAACATTGTTAACATAAAGCAGGTTAAAAGATTGAATGGCATCCATTTTTGCTTCTCTGGAAGCAGTGTCAAGAAAGAAAAAATAAAATAAAATAAGGATTTCAAATGGCCGCCAGCATTTTGAGGGATATAAAATCCAATCTCTGTCCTCGCTCCGAATGTTAATACTCATTCCGTGACCTGTTAAAGACATCCATTCAACAATGTTGTAAAGGATAATCAGTACATAGAGAGTCCATATTCCTAGATGGTGGAGGATCCCTGGAGAACTTGGCTGCTTCTCAAACGGGCTGTTGGGTAGGGAAAACTCGATTCCTTCTTGTTCCCCTTAGAGATTGCCCTAGCATCATTTAATTGAACATGGCACTTTCTTCGCTCGTTTGCTTCTAAACTGCTTGCCAAGTTACTGGCAGAAGGTATTATGTAGGATAGAATGAGGACTCATGAGATGAAGGAAGATTTAAAGAAAAGAGAGAGAGACAGAGAGACAGAGAGAAAGAGAGAGAAACGGACAGACACCAAGGGAGCATGTGTCCCAAAAATGACAACGAGCAAAGACTGAGGGAGCTAATTAGAGCCAGAGATGGTGGCGATGTAAAAGACTTGTTATGGAAGAAAAATATCAGGTTCTCAAGAACATCTCCAGGGAGCTGTCCACCAAGCCTCTGAATTTAACTATGTCTTTGAAGATAGCAAGGGAAAAAAGGGGGGATGAAAATGCCTTTGTCAAGTAGTTCAGAAGTGAAGCCAAATGTCTATCTATAAAAAAAAAACAAAATCTTGCCTGAGATAGAACAATTGAGATATGAGATTGTTATTTGTAATTAATTATGAGATGATCAGAGGGTGTGTAAATAGCCTGTACAATTTTGATATCTCCCTGGCTCCAGGATCACAAGGAGTAGATAACGCTAAACGGAGTTGGGAAAAATTCTTTGAGGACGGATGCAGTGTCAACTCACAAAGCATCCCTGGCCTGCTCTCGAGTTGCCATAAGCAAGGGGGATGGGAAACCAATAAAACAGCATGGCAGCCAAAGACAGATATACATTCCAGACTTATCATTCTCAAGGCTGTATCCCAGGGTTACACGCAGCGGTCGGAGGGGAGTGATCTCTACAACCCGCAAAATTGCTGCATTGGCGAATGTGATTGATGACACACCCTGGGGGTGGGGGAGGGAGAAAACAGGGTCATGATTAGGGCATAAATTACGTAGGGTCAGAGCTGGCTTCACTTGGGAATGTGCCGACATGAAGCTTCTAATAAATAACTGGATTTCTTTTGAAGCTTGGCTGGAAGTTCATGGTTTAATTAGGGCATCCATTGGAACCCTGACATGCAGTTTGATCTAGTGGTTAAGACAGCTCCCAAACACGACAAACTCTCTGTAGTTAAATAAATGCTACCTTTATTAGGAGCACCAGCAGCCCTGGCAAAAGGTCTCTCTCTCACACACACAGCAGGCTAACAAGTCTGTCCAGCAGGGAGATGAATAGTTGTCTGCCGCACCTATTCATCTCTGCCCCCTGCCTTTTATCCCCAGAGCTAGGGTGGGGTGTCACTAGCAATGGTGGCTCTTCCATCCCAAGGATCGACCTATAGATTTCCACTGCTCTCCTCTTCTCTGCCTTCTGTGCTTCTGCACATCAGGCACTGGACCCAGCTGTTCCTCCACTTCCTCATCAGCCACCTCCAGACCTGGAGGCTGTTGACTCTCTGATGTCAGCGTTCCAAACTATGATTTCCCCAGCGCTGACATGAATGAGTGGGAAAGAGCCTGTTAGAAGTAGTAGCTTGACTTTCCACCCAGTTCTTTCCCCCACCCCCGGCAGATAACGTCACCTAGGTGATGAGAGGAGGGGGGAATTCCTGTGACTTGAAGTAATTGAAATGAAAGATGGACTTGGAAGGTGGCCAATGAGACACTGAGATTTGTGGAATGGAAAGGGAGGGGTTTGGGATCAGAGGATCAGTTTTGGCTGCAAATGAGTTCAGGACTAGATCGTTATTCTTTAATAAATAAGAGATTTCATCAAAGACTTTGTGTTTGAGAATGAAATTTATTTGAGATAACATCGGAACCTGACATCTATCTGAGGGTTGGTGGATGGTCCAGACTCTGCCTCTGCCCCCCACTCTCTCTTTCTCTCTTTCTCTCTCTTTCTGCCAGCTCCATTCCCTCTTCCCCCTTGGAGCTCTCAGGTTCGCTTGATGCTGGCCCTGACTCCCACACTGCCTCCTCATTTGATTCAGCTGCTGAAGGGACTGGTGGCCGATAGGACACAACAATAGGTTAGAAACCAGGAGATGGTGAATCCTACTCCAACTTAAGTCATGAAAGCCAGCTGGGTGACCTTGGCCAATCATGAGGAGACTAGTCTTGCCTTAGTTACAAAAGCCAACTTGGTGGCTTTGGACTGATCATCAGGAGACTGAGAGTTCTAGTCCTGCCTTAAGTATGAAAGCCAATTGGATGACTTTGGGCCAATCACCAGAAAATTGAAAGTTCGTGTCCTGGCTTAGGCTTGAAAGCCAACTGGGTGACTTTGGGCCAATCACCAGGAGAGGGAGTGTTCTAATTCCATCTTAGGCACAAATGGGTGATTTTGAGTCGCACTCCCTCAGCCCATCTCACCTCACAGGGTTGTTGTGGGGAAAAGAGGAGGAGGCAGGAGTATTATTTTACTGCCTGATTGTTGGTCTAGATCCGTGATGGCAAACCTATGGCATGCGTGCCACAGGTGGCACGCAGAGCCGTATCAGTGGGCACGCGATCTCAGCTCCACCAGCCGATTTTCAGACCTTCCGGGCCCACCGGAAGTTGGCAAACGGGCTGTTTCCGGCCTCCGGAGTGCCTCTGGGGGGTGGGGAAGGCCGTTTTCGCCCTCCCCAGGCTCCTAGAAAGGCTCTGGAGCCTGGGAAGAGCGAAAAATGGGCCTACTGGGCCCACGTGCCATTGCATGCCAAAAACGGGGGGAGCACGGGGGGGGTCACGTGCACATACACAGGGGGATGGGATGCATTGCATTATGGGTATGGGCACATGCGCGCATGACCACCCCGCGCTCCCCCCACTTTTGGCCCGCGATTGCAAAAAGGTTAGCTGTCACTGGTCTAGATGGTGATTTACAAGATGATTTTGATAAGATAACATGATGTTGGCCTAGATTAGCAATTAAGCAGTGAACAATAACCCAATCAAGGAACTACCAACTCAGACCAACAAATAGTAAACAACAGCCTAATCAAGTAAACACCAGCACTGATTGGGCAAGGCATTTGCATATAAACAGAGAACAAACCCTACTCTCTTCTACAACTGATGATGTTACCTAGTTGGGTAATGAAACATCTTCAACAAAACAACTAAACTTGGAGACCAGGAAGGACCCCATATCCAAATTATGTCTCTACTCAAGATGAGACATAACTGACTCAATATTTACTGCTGAAAGTTCCCTTTTATTAAGAAATCCTTTGGTCCTTGTTGCCTCGTATGAAATATGAAAAAAAAAATTGAAATTCAGTTGTGAAAAAAAGCAAGGTTCTACATTTAGGCAAGAAAAACAAAATGCACAGGCACCGTATATGTGGTACCTTGCTCAATAGTAGTAACTGTGAGAGGGATCTTGGAGTCCTAATGGACAACCATTTAAATAGGAGCCAGCCGTGTGCAGCAGCTGCCAAAAAAAGCCAACACAGTTCTAGGCTGCATAAACAGAGGGATAGAATGAAGATCACGTGAAGTGTTATTGCCACTTTATAATGCCTTGGTAAGGCCTCATTTGGAATATTGCATCCAATTTTGGTCTCCATGATGTAAAAAAGATGTGGAGACTCTAGAAAGAGTGCAGAGAAGAGCAACAAATATGATGAGGGGACTGGAGGCTAAAAGATATGAAGAACGGTTGCAGGAACTGGGTATGTCTAGTTTAATGAAAAGGACTAGGGAAAACATGACAGCAGTCTTCCAATATCTCAGAGGTTGCCACAAAGAAGAGGGAGTCCAGCTATTCTCCAAAGCACCTGAAGGTACTTTGAAGACAAGAAGCAATGGGTGGAAACTAATCAAGGAGAGAAGCAACTTAGAACTAAGGAGAAATTTCCTGATAGTTAGAACAATTAATCAGTGCAACAACTTGCCTCCAAGGGTTGTGAATGCTCCAACACTTTTTAAGAAGAAGATGTTGGATAACCATTTGTCTGAAGCGGTGTAGGGTTTCCTGCCTAAGCAGGGGGTTGGACTAGAAGACCTCCAAGGTCCCTTCCAACCCTGTTATTCTATTCTATTCATAGAAAAAGTACTAATCCTGCTTTAGCCCATCAGGACAAAGAAGGCTTATAAACCATCATCTGATAGGACTTCCATATCAAACAACTGTCAGCTGAGCATCCGTTTCAGCAGGGCCCTTTTCCCCTTGTACATTAAACTTTTCCACAGTTCTATCTTAGTAAGTAATTCATCCATATTGCTACAAGTTCGCCTATCAACAGCCTTTGTCTGACATCTTCTTGTTTAGATGTTTTCGGTTTCTTCCAGAAATATCTCCCTTTACCCGGTCAAGCAAAGATTATTACTCGTTGATTACAGTTCACTGGAAAGAAAGATAAGCTGGTAGAATATAGTCAAGGTCATTTTCAAAGGAAGGTTAGACACCCTGTTCTGTTCATCCCTCTCTCTTCTTCTTTTAAGTTCTGAAAAAAACACCCACACAATCCACTCATCCTTTCTCCCTAATCCCAGAAAAGTTTCCTGTCCCCCATGTAGCTGGCTCGTCTTTTTCAGCTTCATTACCCTGCATTTTATTAAATCATATTTTATTTTATTTTGAGATATTTTACTAGAAGAGTACTCAAATCTTCTGCTCGAAATAAAATTCCCTATCCCGCCAGGCTTGAAATTTTAGGTCTGGATCACTGGTGGGTTCCAAAATTCTTTACTACCGGTTCTGTGGGTGTGGTTTGGTGGGCATGGCATGGCTTGGTGGGCGTGGCAGGGAAAAGATACTGTAAAATCTCCATTCCCACATCACTCCAGGGGAAGTATACTGCAAAATTTCCATTTCTTCCCAATCAGCAGGGACTTGGGAGGCAGAGAATAAATGGGGGCAAGGCCAGTCAGAATTTTTACTACCGGTTCTCCGAGCTACTCAAAATGTCTGCTACCGGTTCTCCAGAACTGGTTAGAACCTGCTGAATCCCATCTCTGGTTTGGATAGTCTCGAACTATGCCGTCTACATTCTGACCTATGCTTAGTTCATAAGATTATTTACCATAAAGTCCTACCTGTAATTGAGTACTTTAATTTCAACCGTAATAATACAAGGGCTATCAATAGATTTAAACTCAATGTCATTCGTTCTAATCTTGATGGTAGGAAATATGATTTCTGCAATAGAGTAGTAAATATCTGGAACACTCTACCTGAGCCTGTTGTTAGGTTCTCTAACCTCCATACCTTTTACCTTGAACTGTCTACCGTGGACCTTTCACATTATTCACCTATTCCTCCCAGGAGTCTCCATGCAGCCCATTTTGGACGCCAGGTAAGTGCAGGGCCCGCATGGAGGCTCTCAAAGGGTGAAAAATGGGCTGCCCAGAAGTTCCAGCAGTCTGGAAATGGGCATGTTTCCGGCCTCTGGCAGGCCTTCGGAGCCCGAAGGAGGCCATTTTCACCCTCCCGGAGGCTCAAGAAAAGCCTCCGGAGCTTGGGGAGGGCAAAAATGCCCCACAGCCCCCTGACCATGGTGCAGGAGGCCGAGTAGGCCATGCCCACCATGGCCACACCCATCCAACAAACAGGCAGAGAACCGGTTGCTAAAATTTTTGAATCCCACCACTGGGGATGACTTCCTACCTCTGTTTTTTGACGCCAGGAACTGAGTTGTAAAAGTTGAAAGAGAGAGACAGAGAAAGTCAAGGAAAAGTGATGTTGCCAACCACATTGTGATCTGTGTTTTGCTGAAACTTTCAAAGCGTTAACTGAGATAATTTCTTCTACTATCTCAGCATGGCCTGTCCAAATAAATTGCAATTCCAGAGGGTCTCAAATAGGACCAGGCTAATCCTTTTAACTAAAGATGGAGAGCATTTAATCTGGGACCGTAAAACGCACCAATATCCTTCCCCCCAAAATTCTCATTTTACCTCTCGGTTAATCGTCTCCGACTTTGGGGAATTCTGAAACCCACCGAGAGAGTCAGAAAATCTGGAAGATAATCGCACAAGCTATTCCTGGCCTATCCCAACCATTGTTTCTGCTGAAACTGGAGGTTGAGGAGGGGCTGATTGTAGTGTCTTACTGCAGAAGGGTAACAACGCACACCTGTCGAACAAAAGAAACTCACACTCAGGAAACGCAACAGGATTAGACACGAGGGTTGCCGCAAAGAGCAACGCGCAAACAGATCCATGCAGAATTAAGGAGGGTTGCAGGAACAATAGAGAAATTAAGTATTGAAAGCTCGGATTAGTCGCCTGATTATCAAGGGAACCTTCCCATGGATAATTAAAGTCCTGGCAAGTTATTTCTTTTTTTTCTGCTTTGTCCTTGTTTTTCTGAATTCCCAGCCTATGCATGAGACCGACTGAAATTGGGCTAAGCTCCACACTACAGTTAAAATAGTATTTCCCTCCTTATTTCGACACCAACCAAGGACAAACTGACTCCATTTGCATGAAAACAAAAACAAAAACCTCTTAGATTTTGTTAAATCGTGATCTTGCAAGGAAACCAAAAAGCATGGCGGTGACTCAAAGCAGAGGGAGGAGAGAGGGAAATATTGGGAATATTGCCCCTGTGTAGTTTTCTGTCAACTCAAGGATGTGTAAAGAACGTGTCAACTCTTTTTGTGATATTCTCTACGAGCGTTCTTAAGCGCTTAACATTCAATACTACGGATAGTTCTCGAGTTATGACCATCATGGAGCCTAGCTGCCTATTATGATCACAAATCGTCATACTGATATATTGGATGGCCATGTGACTGATTCTGGGATGTCCACACATACACACAGAGACTCTCAGGTGTTGTTCTGCCACAGCTCTGGATTCCCGAGGATATTGACACACACCAATGGTCCTTATCAAATTTATTAAGTAGCAAGAATAAACCAGAGTCCGGCAAAAGTTGGCAACCAGCCCAGAAAACAAGATACGCTAAGACTTTTCCAAAAATGCTCTGATGATAATTACAAGTTGTTTCTAGCAAGAAACTTACTAACGGCGTGTGACTTAAATAGGCTAAGGGAGTGGCCAATTATCCTCAAGCCTTACTCTCGAGAAGACCTCCTCCTCCTAAGTAGCTACTCCTGCCTTTTGGCAGCCCTGCATGCTCGAGCATTGAGAAGAGGCTCCTCCACTTCGCTCTCTCCACTTGAAGGAGCGTCTGGAGGTTCTGAAGGCCCTGGCTGAGTCTCTGCCTCTGGCACCACATCCTCTTCAGCCTCCTCGCTGTCCGACTCGAGCGCCGGCTGAGCAGGTTGCTGGCACGACACCACACCAGCCTCTTCGTCATCGGGATCAGCCATGATCCGTGCAGGCTGCTGGCAGGCCACAACAGGTGTGAATAGAATAGAATAGAATAGAATAGAATAGAATAGAATAGAATAGAATAGAATAGAATAGAATAGAATAGAATAGAATAGAATAGAGAAAATATGGAATGGAGCAGAGCAGAGCAGAGCAGAGCAGAGCAGAACAGAACAGAACAGAACAGAACAGAACAGAACAGAACAGAACAGAATAATAACTTTATTGTCGCTTTAAATGTACACTAATCACATACATTAAAATGAAATTCCATTCCATACAGCTCTCAAAGGGTCACCACCTCCAATCTTCACTACATAAACATGACTAAATAAATAAATACATACATACATACATACATACATACATACATACATACATACACACAAAATTATGTATATACCCACATATATTATACTAGCTGGACGCCTGTGCTTCGCTACGAAACTATGTGATCGGCCTTGATGAATTGACACTTAAAGCCTGAAACTTAATGTAGAATGTATAACTCCATAGCATCAGAGCATCAGTGGGTGTGGCCTACTCTGTAGCATCCAATGGCAGTTGGAACAGAGGGGGAGGGGGAAGAGAATGTCCCAGCCCGCAGGCCAGATGAGTCACACACTGGCCATGCCCACACCCGGTTTAGGGATAGCATCAGAGCATGTTAATATACAGCAACTGGCAGTTGGAACAGAGTTCTTTTCAGGTGGGGAGAGGGAGTAGAATGTCTAATTCCTTAGCATCAGAGCGTATGAATATACTATATATGAATATACTGTATATGAAATAGTAATGATCTGATGGTCATTTCCAAAAATCCTTTCTTAGCAAGCACCTAGAAGCCAAGAGAAACATACGTGCGAAATTTTAAGTTTGTAGGCTTTACAGTTCTGGAGATTTTATGATGAGTGAGTGGTATTTGGCTTATATATATATACATGACACAGAGAAACAACACAGTCTAGTTTGGATGTTTATATGTACATGGCGAGAGAAACAAATCTTGTGACTTTATCAGACAGATGGCATAGGGAACAAAGCTGTTACAGAATTGGTTAATCCTGCTAGAAATACTTCAAAACCTCCTCCTAGAGGGGAGCAGCAGAAACAGATCGTAAAGTGGTTGTGTGGCATCTCTAACAATGCTTTGAGCTCTAAGCACATAGCACTTGTAAGCAGTATCCTGAATGACAGGAAGCAAGCGTCACATAATCTTCTCTGCTGTCCTCACCACTCTCTGTATGGGCTTTCTATGTGAGGCACTGCTGCCACCAAACCAAACAGGGATGCAGTTTGTTAAAAGGCTCTCAATCGTGCCTCTGTATAAAAGTGGCCAGGACAGAAGGAGAAAGATGTGCTTTCCTCATCCGATGCAGTAAATGCAGACGTTAGGAGTCTTTATTAAGGCTCCCAAGCATGAATTATTATTCCTCAGCAGTTCCCTGTGTTATGGAATGAAAGACTGAAAAACATTCCTGGGTCAGCCAGATATAGTTTATTGCGCAGGTTCAGAGCCAGATTTATACTGAAATTCTGAACAAAGGAAGAGTTCTGATACAACTGTTTTTATACATATCCAAGACAAAGGATTCGGTGAGCTCATGCATTTTCCATATATGGTTAACATACACTTGTTATATGATAATTGACACTTCCTAATTACTAAACCATTGGTTTCTAGTTTATAAGATTATCTTTAGCTAGACATCCTTCCTTAGTTCTGTATTTACTAATACGGGAGATTTATTGCTGTCCTTAGGTAACTTTATTGGATTAAGTAACTCTTTGTAACATACATGTCCTTGTGTCTTTGACAGTGAGGTCCCTTAAATGTTTTCCATATGGCTGTCCTTCCGTGACAGTTGGCCTCATCAGGAGATATATTACCAATAATGGGATTTAGCTGATTTTTAATGTAATCTCCAAACAAGCACATTTCTCTCTTATAATAATGTGAAAAGAGAGGGTCCTTTAGTGTTCATGTAGCTGATCCTGTATGATTCCTACTTTATTCATATTACCTGTGTAAACACCAACACACCCACAATCCATTCAACAGGCTTGTCAACAGAAGCCAGCGCTGCTCCCCCCAGCGCTGTAAGTCCACAAGGCAAGTCCACAAGGCAAAGATAAATCCACAAGACAGATACAGAATCCAGTATGAGAGTCAAGGTAAGAATCACAACTACTGAAGAACACACAGCAAGGAAACAGACATGTCTCCAGCATTGTTTCACTTTCCTTGCTGAGCTAAATAACGGCTTCCTGGTGCAGCCCGTCCAAAGGAGAGAGGCTGCCTCCTCGCAAGTAGCTTGGCTGACCTTCGTTGGGTCGGACTCCTCTCAGCCCTACGTGCTCTCAGATCGAGAGGAGGAGGCAGTTCTTCATCTAACTGACCAGCTGCAGCTGTGCCTCTCTTGTTTCTGGCTCAGCCAGCTGCTTGTCTGGTCACTCCACTGTGCTCAGCGCCTCCATTCCTGGCTCTGGGAGCCTCTGGACATTCCTCTATGTCTCCTCTAGATATTTTTTAAGAAGAGATTGGGCAACCATTTGTTTGAAATGATATAGGGCAGCGATGGCTAACCTTTTTGCTATCGCGTGCCAGGACCAGGGCGGTGCCCACATGTGCCCACACCCATAATTCTATATGCCCTGCCCCCATGCATAGGCGTGTGACCCTCACACCCCCTAGAAAGGCTCTGGAGCCTGGGGACAGCAAAAAATAGGCCTTCCCACCATCCCCCAAGACCCTCAGGAGGCAGGAAACAGCCTGTTTCTTTACTTCTGGAGGGCCCAGAAGGCCCGAAAATCAGCTGGCCAGCGCGCACATGCACATCGGAGCTGAGCTGAGCTCGCATGTCCACCAATATGGTTATGCGTGCCACCTGTGGCATGCGTGCCATAGGTTCGCCATCACGGGTTTCCTGACTGAGCAGTGGGTTGGACTAGAAGACCTCCAAGGTCCCTTCCAAACTCTGTTATTGTCTTAACCTGTAGTTTAGTTTAGTTTAGTTTAATGCGATTTATATGCCGCCCTATCTCCAATGGACTCAGGGCGGCTCACAACAGTAAAATACACAATAACATTAATACAATATAAAATTAAAAAGTCCAAATTAACAGTTTAAAATCAGTTTTAAAACTATTAACTACCCCCCTCCCCTCATCAGTCCAGGCTACGAAATAACCAGGTCTTCAAATCACGGCGAAACGAGTTAAGGTCAGGGACCATCCGGAGCTCCAAAGGAAGTTGGAGATACTGTAAGATACTTCACCAATGCAGAAGTGATTTCTCCTGCTCCTTTAAACGGAAACTGAAATAGGCTTTATCTAGCAGGGGGGAACAAATCTAGATGGCTAGTATCACACAAATTGGAACGAAATGTGCTAAAATTGTCTACCTCTGATGAGGAAAAGATGAAAAGAGAGAGGCAGTGGGTAGGAGAGCTGAAGAACAGTGGTGAGCCAGTTGTCATGATTGTGTCAAAAACTCCTGCCTAGGAAACTCAGCATCTGGAGTCTTGGAAAAGTCACTCTGTATGCTAATTGCCTCCCTTCAACCAGCGCATCCAATTTAATGTGTCATTTGAGATTCAGAAACTTGGCGCGCGCACAAGATTTGAATAACTGATTGGGAATATACACTGTAAGCCATGTCAATTTCTTCCTTAAGAGATGATTAGGCAGGCAGTTTTCTCCAACAAAGCTCAGCTTGGCATCAATACATGCTTCCTTGTATTGAGATGCTCCCGTGTGTTCCTTCTTCTACAAAATTGCAAAAAAAAAAAAAAAAAAAGTTTGGATTGAGTCTGAACTGTACCAAATTTGTTTACTTAATCCATCTTAATCAGAATAGGCCTGGAAAGGACTTTTGGGGTCTTCTAGTCCAACCCCCTGCTCAAGCAGGAGACACTATACCATTTCAGACACCTGACTGTCCAGTCTCTTCTTAAAAACCTCCAGTGATGAAGCACCTACAAGTTCTGGAGGCAACTTCTGTTCCACTGGTTAATTGTTCTCCCTCTTAGGAAGTTTCTCCTTAGTTCCATCTTGTTTCTCTCTTTGATTAGTCTCCATCCATTGCTCCTTGTCCTGCATTAGAGAATAGAATAGAATAGAATAGAATAGGATAGGATAGGATAGGATAGGATAGGATAGGATAGGATAGGATAGGATAGGATAGGATAG
>NW_026844028.1:100473903-100499153 GCF_029531705.1 Pantherophis guttatus | reverse complement strand
AGAATAGAATAGAATAGAATAGAATAGAATAGAATAGAATAGAATAGGAGTTGCAAGGGACCTTGGAGGTCTTCTAGTCCAACCCCCTGCTTAGGCAAGAAACCCAACACCACTTCAGAAAAATGGTTATCCAGCATCTTCTTAAAAACTTCCAGTGTTGGAACATTCACAACTTCTGGAGGCAAGTTGTTCTCACTGTCAGGAAATTTCTCCTTAGTTGCTTCTCTCCTTGGTTAGTTTCCACCCGTTGCTTCTTGTCCTGCCCTCAGGTGCTTTGGAGAAAAGCTTGACTCCCTCTTCTTTGTGGAAGCCCCTGAGATATTGGAAGACTGCTATCATATCTCTCCTAGTCCTTCTCTTTACTAGACTAGCCATGCCCAGTTCCTGCAACCGATCTTCATATGTTTTAGCCTCCAGTCCCCTAATTGTCTTGGTTGCTCTTCTCTGCACTCTTTCTAGAGTTGAACTCTTCTTTGTTGCAGCCTCTCAAATATTGGAATCCTGCCATCATCTCTCCCCCCTCCCCCAATTCTTCTTTTCTCTAGACTGGCCATACCTCAATCCTGCAGCTGTTCTTCATATGTTTTAGTCTCCAGGTCTTTGACCATCTTAGTTTCTCTTCTCTGAACTTTTTCCAAAGTCTCATCTTTTTTAAAACGTGGTGACCAAAACTGGATGCAGTATTCTAGGTGTGGTTTTACAAAAGCTTTATAAAGCGGTAGTAATACTTCACATGAATTTGATTTTATGCCTCTGTTTACAGTGGCCAAAATTGTGGAAACCTTTTGGGAAAAGTGTAATTTTCTAAAACTAGCTAATAACACCACTTTTTTTTTGAATTGTACCATAAAATTTTATATTAATGGAAAGATAATTTAATCACGAATGTAATGCAATAACTTTTATGAAAGATTTGCTCTTAGAATAGCAGTTACAGTATAAAGAAGAAAAGTGAAACATGTAGAAAAAATGAGTAATACAAAAATTATCACCATAGAAAAAACGAGGTATACAAAAATGATCACTGTGTCAGTTAATACTTAGTTGGGTAAACTTTAGCATGAATTACGGCCTTACAACGTCTTCCCATGGAGCGAACCAAGTCTTTTAGTTCTGCAGCTCTTATCATGTGAAACCAAGATTGAATGATTGCTTCTATTAACTGGGTTTTATTGCTGGGTTGCTTCTGACTAATAATTTTCTTTAGTTGGCTCCATAGATTTTCAATTGGGTTAAGGTCTGGGCTATTCCCAGGCCATCCCAGCAGTGGATCTTGAAACTCCCCCCCCCAAAAAAAAGAAAGAAAGAAAGAAAGAGAGAGAGAGAGAGAGAGAGAGAGAGAGAGAGAGAGAGAGAGAGAGAGGTGTTATTAGCCATCAAACCTCAAAAATACACTTTTCCCAAAAGGTTTCCACAATTTTGGCCACTACTGTATATAATCAAGGATTTAATTAGCTTTTTTGGTGTCTGCTGCACACTGCTGGCTCATATTTAAGTCTGCTAGGACTCCAAGCATGTATACAATAAGGTGCTTTCCCCAGGAGATACCTAGAGCACCCATAACACAAAACTAACCATGCTGTTGGAAATGTCCAAAGTGGCTTTACAAAATAAAGAAATATGGGGGTTTATGTACTGATGTTTGGAAATCCCCTCGAAGAAATCTTGCCCGCTTTCTCAAAACATGTTGGCTTCCATAAAGACTGACTCCATATGTTTCAAGTGCGAAGGAAGAGAAAAACATGTTATATTTCTGTTAAGAAGATTTATTGCTGATGCACAAGAATGTAGTCAACTAATGGTCAGCATTCAATTGGCTCTAAATAAGAGCCAATGGAATTCAAGAGGGGTTGGACTTAAACCATTTGTGAGCACATAATGATTCCAAACTGATTCCTCTCTTGACTCCACCCCCAAGCTCTGACTCTCTTCTCTTACAATAGTCACTTCAAAAGTTGATATTGATGGCAACTCTATTTGTTTATCCAGAGATCCATTATTCTCCATTTCTGATTCCCTTTTCTCATTTTCTTAGCCATCGCTTTTTTTTTTTTTAATTTGATTTATATGCCGCCCTTCTCCGGAGACAGGAGCGGCTTACAATGCGTTAAGCAATAGCTTTCATACTTTTGTATATTTATACAAAGTCAGCTTATTGCCCCCACAATCTGGGTCCTCATTTCACCTACCTTAGAAAGGATGGAAGGCTGAGTCAACCTTGAGCCTTGGAGAGATTCGAACCAGCAGAAATTGCAGGCAGCTGTGTTAATAACAGGGTGCATTAAACCACTGTACTATCAAGGCTCTTCATTCCCACTAAATTTCCCCCTCCTCCTCCTCCTCTAATAAACAGAGTACCGATAATAGAACACAAGTTCAGAAGAGATCCTGCTGTCAATCCATTGCTAAATTGCTACCCTGCCCAATAAAAATATTGCAAACCAAAGAAGTATCTCCTTGTGGATAAAGCATAGATTTCCTCGGTGCCCAATATATAGTTTATCATAATGCTGGATCAGTTGCTTTGGGTGATAGATTGTTGTTGATAGGAAGGGAGGGAGGGAAGGAGGGAGAGAGAGAGCAAAAGACAGAGGGAAAGAGAGAGAGCAAGAAAGAAAAGAGAAGAGAGAGAGAGAGAGAATAAAGGAAAGAGAGAGAAGAGAGAGAGAGAGAAAGAGAGAGAAAGAGAGAAAGAGAGAGAAAGAGAGAAAGAGAGAGAAAAGAGAGAGAAAGGAGAAAGAGTGAAAAGAGAAAGAGAGTGAAAAGAGGGTTAAGAGAAAAACAGAGAGAAAGGGAGATAAAGAAAAGAGAGAGAAAAGAGAAAGAAAAGAGAGGAAGAGAGAAAAGAGAGAGAAAAGAGAGAGAAAGGAGAGAGAAAAGAGAAAGAGTGAAAAGAGAGTTAAGAGTGAAACTGAGAGAAAGGGAGATAAAGAAAAGAGAGAGAAAAGAGAAAGAAAAGAGGAAGAGAGAAAAGAGAGAGAAAGGAGAGAGAAAAGAGAAAGAGAGTGAAAAGAGAGTTAAGAGAGAAACAGAGAAAGGGAGATAAAGAAAAGGAGAGAAAAGAGAAAGAAAAGAGAGGAAGAGAGAAAAGAGAGAGAAAGACAAAAAAGAGAAAGAGAGAGCAAAGAAAGAGTTAAATGAGAAAGAGAAAAAGATAAAGAAGAGAGTGAGAAAGAAAGAATAGAGAAAAGAGAGAGAAAAGAGAGAAAGTGAAAAGAGGGAGACAAAAGAAAGAAAAGGGAGAAAGGGAGAAGACAGAGAGGAAAAAGAGAGAAAGAAAAGAAAGTGAGAGGAAAAAAAGAGAGAAGGAGAAAGAAGGACGGAAAGAGAGAGAGTAAGAGAACCTATTGAGTTTCCTTTCGAGGGATATATTTCCTTTTCTTTTTGGGGGTGCTGAGGGAAGACTGCAATTGTCAGGCTGTGCTGACGACTAACCAGAGGATAGAAAAATGCCAGGCTCTAATTCAGTTTTAACAGCTCCATACATTTCTTAAAAGTCTCTTAGGGGTTAAACGTTATGAAGATTTTGTATCTTCCTTCCTGGGACTTGAATCATCTTCATTTCATGCCTTCTAGGCTCTTTTCCCACCACCCTCCACCCGCCCCCACATCCTCCCCCCGCCCAGCCCAGCCCATCTCCTAAAGAAAAGCCGTACGCCCGTCAAAGGAAGAATTAATTAACCAAATCAATCAGTCAGTTTTATTAAGGAATTACAAAGCCCAAGTGCAACATCAATTATTTAGATAATGGGACATCTCAAAGCCGTTTCTTCTCCATTATTGATAAGCCGCTACTCATCATCTTGACTGTTTTAGGACTTATTTAGCTGGGAACCAATCCCAAGTCCTTCTGCTCCCGTTGATGTCAATCTTCCAGAATTTTCACAACTTCTGCAGGAGCCTTGGGGGTTGGGGTGTTATGTTGGGTTCTTGCATACCTCGCTTTTATTAATTCTGCAACAAAAAAAAAACCTCTGCTTTTTTGGGTTTTTTTTTTTTTTTAAAGACCAGGCTCCAAGCTGAACCTCCCCAAGGTCTTTTGTGTTTCTTGCAACTCAATAGTTCACACTGAGAAAAACCTGAAATGCAAACAGTTAGGGGGAATATATTTTGCTGGAAAATATCCCTCTGCATTAACAGAGGGATAGAATCAGGATCACGTGAAGGGTTAATACCGCTTTATAATGCCTTGGTAAGGCCTCACTTTGGATACTGCATCCAGTTTTGGTCGCCACAATGTAAAAAAAGATGTTGAGACTCTGGAATGAGTGCAAAGAAGAGCAACAAAGATGATTAGGGGACTGGAGGCTAAAACACATGAAGAACGGTTGCAGGAACTGGGTATGTCCTGTTTAATGAAGAGAAGGACTAGAGGAGACATGATAGCAGTGTTCCAATATCTCAGGGGCTGCCCCAAAGAAGAGGGAGTCAAGCTATTCTCCAAAGCACCTGAAGGCAGGACAAAAAGCAATGGGTGGAAACTCATCAAGGAAAGAAACAACCTAGAACTAAGGAGAAATTTCCTGACAGTGAGAACAATTAATCAGTGGAAAAACTTGCCTCCAGAAGTTGTGAATGTTCCAACACTGGAAGATTTTAAGAAGAGGTTGGATAACCATTTGTCTGAAGTGGTGTAGGGTTTCCTGCCTAAGCAGGGGATTGGATTAGAAGACCTCCAAAGCCCTTTCCACCTCTGTTATTCTATTTCTATTGGGTAGTGGAAGGGTTATTGCCTTCCTATTCTTACGTCCTTATGGTGGAATCTGTAGCTGTAGTCGGGAGTGGAGTTAAGAGACTGGCTAGGTAGGAATCCCTTCCCACTCTGTTATTGTGTTATTCTATTCTATTCCATTTCAATCAAGTGGTTGTCCAATCTCTTCTTAAACATCTCCAACAACGTTTCCAACTAAAAGTTTAGTTTAATTTCTACACAGGGCCTGGTACCTCCATGCTCTAAGATTCCAAAATCACTTTTAGATGGCCATCGTTTGAAGGGGTTTTATTCTTCTACTTGCTGAAGAGCTCCTGATGGAAGACCCTTCCCCAAAGGAGAAGACCATCTTCAGATGTAGCTGCTCTCTGAAGTAACAGTGAGATCGCCAGCTTGTTCGTGTAGAATAATCATTATTGGGAGGCCTCGATCTTTGTCTGGGATAGGTTTTGAATAGCTGGAAGACAAATGGGTTTCCCATCGGTATTTTAATTCCACAATTGTTGCCTGTTCATTAGAAGCAGTTAAACACAGGAGACACGCTAGTAAATGGAAGCTCTTTTATTCTCATTTTACTCAATTTGTCTCCCACTGCATTATTTCTCCTGCCAACCTCTTTTCCAGACATGTCCAATTTCTCTTTGTTTCCTGCACCTCTCATTTATTTTTTTTTAGTGTTCTGTGCACCACACTTTCTCCTGAAGATCTCATTAAGGCTGGACTAATGAACCTCCCGTTTCTTAAACAGCGGAGTCGGTTCTAAAACTCAGAAGCCTCCATCAGTGTTTAAAAGGGATATTGTTGCATTAACAGCAGGGGAATCGCACTGATTTACATCCATTTATGCCATGAAGAACAGCGAGAAGACAAGAGGAAATAATCAGAGCTTCAATGTAATTTCCCATTTTCCGAGCTTGTGTCTCTGAAGGTTCTGAAGGACAATTTCAAAATTCAGGCAATTTTTGTAACATGGAAAGCTAAGGCTTATGCCTCTTTAAAAAAAAAACAGTAAGTGGCCAACAAGAAGATCTCTATGACAAGTTTCTGTAGTTTTATCAAAAGAATTTAGAATATACCAGATTCAGTATATCTGCTGATGGTTTACTGTATATGCAATCATATCTGGGTGGACTTGTCAATGGAACATAGAAGACCAGATAGGGCTTAATTGTTATTCTTCTTCCTAGCGTATTCCCAGAGAAGCAGGGTCTGCTTTTCGGATCATTGAATACCAATTGTGCAGAGGTGGGATTCAGCCGGTTCAGTCCAGTTCAGGCAAACCGGTAGCTGTGATATCAGCTGGCCCCACCCACCCTCACCCGCCCTATCCTGCCCTTTATTTCCTGTTTTCTAACTCATCTCAATCACACGGCAAAGCTGATTTCACCACCACCCCTGTCGCTGCTCTACTTAACGTTGCTGACTTGGAAGGTAAACAGCTGAGCTTCTAAATTTAAACAAATAAATAAATGCTCCATTTTGAGCGAGAAGTGCCCGCTCACTGGACCAGTTGTTAAAAAATTTGAATCCTACCACTGGACTTGTGCATGGTTGGCTGTGTCCCCAGGGCACAGGCCCGCAGCTTGCATGTCTTTGTTGATGGTGTCTCACCATCTCTGTTTTGGTGGTCGCCGGCCATTGACTTCTAGTTGGTGGGCTGTCTTGGCAATGGTGGAAGGTGCTGCTCTCTGGACATGTCCGTACCAGTGGAGCCGGCCTTCTCTCATCTTCTCTATAATTGGTGCCACACCAAAATATTGTGTCATTTGTGATGTGGTCAAGAAGGGAGATGCCCGATATCCAATGGAGCATTCGCATTTCCATGGCATGGAGACAGCTTTGGGCCCCTGTTGTTGCTGCCCAGCATTCGGGGCCATACAGTGCAACAGGACGGATGATTGTCTTGTACATCTTGGATTTAAGACAGGTTGGCATTCATCTGTCACATAACACACCGAATGCCAACCTGTCTTAAATCTAAGATTTATGTTCCTGCATAACAATTAAGCATCCTTAACTTCAAGTTTCTGGGTTTCTGGTTTTAAGAGTCATATGACGGCCGTGGCCAGGGGGGCTTTTTATCAGGTTCGCCTGATACGCCAGTTGCGTCCCTTTCTAGATTGGGACTCCCTACGCACGGTCACTCAAGCACTTGTCACTTCCTGTCTGGACTACTTCAATGCTCTCTGGAGCCCGGGGAGGGCGAAAAACGGCCTACCAGGCCCATCGGTAATCGTTTTGCAGTCACGTGCCACAAGTGGGGGGGCATGGGGGGCATTGAATTATAGGTGTGGATACATGCGTGTGCGACCCCCCCCACGCTGCCCCCACTTTTGGCATGTGATGGCAAAAAGGTTAGCCATCACTGGTCTAGGGTCTCCTGCTTGAGTAGCAGGGTGGACTAGAAGACCTCCAAGGTCCATTCCAACTCTGGTTATCATTCAGATCTTGAGTTTGTAACATGACCAGGGCTGATGCATGAGGAAGAAATACAGCTTTGATGTGCACCAGGGGTGAGTTTTACTTTATGTTACTACTGGTTCGTCGCCGCATGTGCACACTTGCTTCATAAGCATGTGTGCCCGGTTTGCATGCATGCCTCCCTTCTGCACATGCGCCTGACCTTTCACATATGTGCCTGGCCTCTAAAACATGCCTAAATAGGATGGCATAGAGTCAAGGTGGGTAGATGGGCCCACCTGCAATATCCGCTACCAGTTCGGGCGAACCGGTTCGAACCGGTTGAATACCACCTCTGATGTGCACCTGTTTGACCCCTGCACCTTCATTATTTTATTTTTTTTATTCTGGCTGGGGGATTCTGGGAGTGGAAGTCCACCCCACTTAAACTATCCTGGCTGGGGGATTCTGGGAGACAGACAAATTTCTCCCCTTTTAAACATGTTGGCTGGGGAATTCTGGGAGTTGAAGTCTTCCCTTCTTAAAGCATGCTTGCTGGGCGATTCTGGGAGTTGAAGTCCACCCCTCTTAAACCATGCTGGCTGGGGGATTCTGGGAGACAGACAAATTTCTCCCCTTTTAAACATGCTGGCTGGGGAATTCTGGGAGTTGAAGTCCACCCCTCTTAAAGCATGCTGGCTGGGGACCTCCTGCAACCAGTCCCATCAAATTTGCATTTAATCTCTTTTCTAGGATTGCAAATTCATCTTGCACTGGCTGCAACTCCAAGCAGCACCTTTCCGCCAATACTTTAAGGTCTACGTAAAACACGGATACTATAATTAATAACTGGTGCTGTTTGTTTGCATTATTGGCTCGGAAATAGAAACTTAGCACTATGAAGCTCATGCGGAACCTAATGTGCGTTGCTCAAAAGAGCCTTCATTTCACATCTTTAAATTAAAAAAAAAAAAAGTGGAGAAAAAAATTCTCAAAACTCCACTGGAGCAAGTAAGAAACAGAGAGAAGTTGTATTGTGCCGCCGAGATGGGAAAGGAACATATTTGCAAAAACTACACCCCTCCCGTTCCGTGCCTTTGTCAACAAAACTGCCATCAAAATAAATGGGGATAGGAAAGGGCAGTGAAGCATATAGCAACCCAGTAATTATCTGTAGTTATTGGTCTTATTATCTCTCCAAATGTTTTCTAAAAATTCTATTGGGCAACCATCTGGCCTGGGAAATTTATCTGTAGGTTGCTGCAGCTTCTCTTCACCTTCTCATGCATTCTCGCCGTCTCCTTTTTAATAATTCAGCGGAACCTTTTCTTAGGGAGTCTCGGTGCTGAGTGTATCTTACTTAGGGTCCCCATCTCAAATTTCCCTGAAAGGTTTCTCTTGGTTTCCCTTGGGAGAAGATCTTAAGGAGATTCAACCATCTGTTTTAAGGAATTGCTAATTTGCCTCTTGGCTCCCTCTTGATTTTTCTCAGCTTTGTTTCCTCCACCCCACCCCCACCCCCAATTCTAACAGAAGAACTGAGTTGGAAGGGACCTCGGAGATCTTCTAGTTCAAACCCCTGCTCAAGCAAAAGGCCCCATACCCATTTCAGAGAAATGGCTGTCCAATCTCTTCTTGAAAACCTGCAGTGATGGAGCATCCACTGCTTCTGAAGGCAAGTCGTTCCAGTGATTAATTGTTCTCACTGTCAGGAATAGACTAGACTGGACTGGACTGGACTGGACTGGACTGGACTGGACTGGACTAGACTAGACTAGACTAGACTAGACTAGACTAGAATAGAATAGAATAGAATAGAATAGAATAGAATAGAAAATATGGAATGGAACGGAACGGAATGGAACGGAACAGAGTAGAGTAGAGTAGAGTAGAGTAGAGTAGAGTAGAGTAGAGTAGTGGAATGGAATGGAATGGAACGGAATGGAATGGAATGAAGTGGAACGGAACGGAACGGAACGGAACAGAACGGAACAGAATGGAACGGAATGGAACAGAACAGAACAAAACAGAACAGAACAGAACAGAACAGAACAGAACAGAAAAAAGAGTTGGAAAGGACCTTGGAGGTCTTCTAGTCCAACATCTTGCTCAAGTAGGAGACTCTATACCATTTCAGACATATGGCTGTCTTCTTTACATCCTCCAGTGTGGAAGGACCTACAACTTCTGAAGGCAAGCCATTTCCCTGGTTGTTAGGAAATTTCTCCCTAGTTCTAGGTTGCTTCTCTCCTGCCTTAGTTTCCTTCCATTGCTTCTTGTCTTGCCTTCAGGTGCTTTGGAGAAGAGGTTGAAGCCCCCCCCCCACACTCTCTCTCTTTCAATCTAAACTTACTTGGTCTAACAGGATCCCCGATTGTTCCCTTTTCCTTCTCTACCTCCATCGCTTTCGGCTTCTCCCTTCCACGTTCAGCCAAGCTGCCCCCTTTGTGAAAACACTGTCAGTTTTATGACCACCGCTCTGCAACCGCAAATATCGTTTTTCCCATTCATGCCGCAATAAATAATTCAACACAGTGGCATCAATAATGGCAGACCAGTTGCTTTGCTTAGATCCCATCTGCAGCTTGCTGTGAAGGTCATTACAGCACCAAATTGCTAATTTTCTCTCTCTCTCCCCCTACCCCACTCCACCCCCTCCCCACACGCACAAACCATCCTCCCAGGTTTCAGGATTGGACTCAAATCAATTGCAACTCATATTCCGGCCATGGACACAACTGGAAGGAAACCTTTCGCCTTTTAGTTTCTCCGGTTTTTTGTTGTTGTTTTTTTTGTTTTAATGGAGATATATATGCTGATAGTCCAACAACTGTTTAGATTCTTTATCGTTATCCCTTATCGTTATATATTGCTAATGAGGCAGTCAGGAGAAAGTTGTAAATATTGTGAAATATGTGGCAGAGCTCAGCTTGCTATCGCACTGACACAGCTAGGGGGGAAAAGGAACTGGAGAGGCATAGAGAAGCCACGGATCATTTTGCAAATGTTTTGGTTTCCAACTTCCATAATGCCCGACCGTGGACCGCATTAACGGAGGTTTCGTGGAAGTATATGCCAGAACATCTGGCGATCACCAGGCTATTTAACGCCTGCATTAAGTAATTGCCACCCATCCTATTTATTTTATTTTATTGGTTTTTTTTTTTTTTATCTTGGCTTTATTACTTTAAAAGTAATTCCAGGCAGCATTTGTACATAATACTCCTCTTTCCCCCATAACAACCCTATAAGTTGAGTTGAACTGAGAGTTAGTGACTGGCTCAAAGTCACCCAACCAGATTTCATGCCTAAGGTGCAGTGGTGGGTTTCACATTATGTTACTACTGGTTTGCCGTGCGCACACTTGCTTCGTGCACGTATGCCCCCGGTTCGCATGCATGTCTGCCTTCCGTGCCTGCGCCTGGCCTTCCATACATGTGCTTTGCTCTCTTGCGTGCCTTCCACTCAGGCTTCCGGACTCAAAAGCATGCCTAAATAGGACGGCATAGAGCCAGGGCGGGAGGACGAGCTCACCCATAATTTCTGCTACCGGTTTGGGCAAACTGGTCCGAACTGGCTGAATACCACCTCTGCTAAGGTGGGATTAGAATTCACAGTCTCCTGGTGATTGGCCCAAAGATATCCTACTGGCTTTTATTTCTTAAGGTGGGACTAGAACTCACAAACACCTTGGAATTGGCCCAAAGTCAGTTAGTTGGCTTTCATGACTAACGTAGGGCTAGAATTCCCTGTCTCCTGATGAATGGCCCAAAGTCACCCTTAAGGTGGAACTGGAACTTACAGTATCTGGTTTCTTGGACAGCACCTTAATCATTATATCAAAATGGCTCTCTTCCTCCTTCTGGAGGGAACAGATTTCCAAAATTCCTAGGAATCCAGAATAATGAACGGTACTACTTTTATCTCATATAGTTTCTTCTTCTTCTTCTTCTTCTTCTTCTTCTTCTTCTTCTTCTTCTTTCTTCTTCTTCTTCTTCTTCTTCTTCTTCTTCTTCTTCTTCTTCTTCTTCTTCTTCTTCCTCTTCTTCTCCTCCTCCTCCTCCTCTTCCTCCTCCTCCTCCTCCTTCTTCTTCTCCTCCCCTTTTTTTTCTTCTTCTTCTTCCTCTTCTTCTTCTTTTCCTCCTCCTCCTCCCCCTCCTCCCCTCCCCCTCCCCCTCCTCTTCTTCTTCAAGTTCTTCAACTTCTTCAAGATAGGCTTAAGATACAGAAGGATCTTGACAGACTTGAACATTGGGCGCTATCTAACAAAATGAAATTCATCAGTGAAAAAAGGAAGGTTCTACATTTAGGGAAGAAAAACAAAATGCACAGGTACCGTATATGTGGTACCTTGCTCAATAGTAGTAACTGTGAGAGGGATCTTGGAGTCCTAGTGGACAACTATTTAGATATGAGTCAGCCATGTGCAGCAGCTGCCAAAAAAGCCAAGACAGTTCTAGTCTGCATAAACAGAGGAATAGAATCAAGATCATGTGAAGTGTTAATACCACTTTATAAGGCCTTGGTAAGGCCACACTTGGAATATTGCTTTCAGTTTTGGTCGCCACGATATAAAAATATGTTGAGACTCTAGAAAGAGTGCAGAGAAGAGCAACAAAGATGATTAGGGGACTGGAGGCTAAAACATATGAAGAATGATTGCAGGAACTGGGTATGTCTAGTTTAATGAAAGGAAGGACTAGGGGAGACATGATAGCAGTGTTCCAATATCTCAGGGGTTGCCCCAAAGAAGAGGGAGTCAAGCTATTCTCCAAAGAACCTGAAGGCAGGATGAGAAGCAATGGGTGGAAACTCATCAAGGAGAGAAGCAATTTAGAACTAAGAAGAAATTTCCTGACAGAACAATTAATAAGTGGAACAACTTGTCTGCAGAAGTTGTGAATGCCCCAACACTGAAAATTTTTAAGAAGATGTTGGATAACCATTTGTCTGAAGTGGTGTAGGGTTTCCTGCCTGGGCAGGGGATTGGACTAGAAGACCTCCAAGGTCCCTTCCAACTCTGTTATTCTATTCTATTCTTTTTCTTCATTAAGTATTTTTTGCTAAAAATCAATGAAGCATATTCTTCTATAAAAATGCACAATGCAACTATACAGCTATAGAGACATTTACTGGAGGACAATACATGTGGATTAAGACTGGAAAGGGGTCAGAGAAAGATAACAGGGCTGCCTTCTCGAGAATTGTTCCTGGCATTAAAAAAAGATTAATTAAAACCCAGTGAAAATGCTGGCATTGTTTCCTTTGTCTTTTGGGTCATGGCCTGCATAATATTCTTGGTTTCCGTTGGTGCCAAAGATAATCAACATGCATTCAGAATTCAAGATACTCGCCTTAATCATTCACTGGCATTCAAGAGTCACATTTCTGAGTTGCACTCAAAGAAATACATTTGCACACACAGTGATATACTAAAAAGTTGGTGGTTTCTTAAGAATAACAAATCTAAGATTGGGTAGTCCATCTAGAGCAGGGGTGTCAAACTCGATTTCATTGAGCGCCACATCAGGGTTGTGTTTGACCTTGGGGGGTTGGACTGGGCGTGGCCTTGGTTGGTGTGGCCAGCTCGACATAACTCATGTCGGGGGCGCCTATGGTGGCCCAAGCGCTCTGCCAGCAAAAGCAGGCTCCCGAGCTCTGTTTTCGGCTGTGACAGCTCCTGCAACCCTCTGCCAGCAAAAACGAAGTTCGGGAGGGGCACACAGAGCAAATGAATAGCCCACAGCCCTCCCGAGCCAGAGGGTTGCAGGAAGCCATCACAGCTGAAAATGGAGCCCGGGAGCCTGTTTTCTCTGGCAAAGCACTCAGGCCACATAAGTGATGTCGAGCTGGCCATGCCCACCCTGGCCATGCCCAGCCCGGCCCCCCAAAGTCAAACACAACCCAGATGCGGCCCTCAATGAAATCGAGTTTGACACCCCTGTTCTATGGTATCTTCTAGGAATGTCAGCATTCAAGCTGCATTTACTCTAGTGCTGACATAAGAAAGAGAGGCGGAGGCGTCTTGAAAGGGACGTTTGACTTTTCACCTACTTATTTTCCCTGGAGATAATATCCCCTAGGAGATGGGATGGGAGGGGGGAAATTCCTTTGAGCTGGAGAAGATTAGGGGTAGAATGACTTGGAAGATGGCCAATGAGTGCAGGAGAGTGGGGAACGGAAAGGGAGGGTTTTGGGTCTAGAAGTCAGTGTTGGCTTTGATGGAGCCGGGTGTAGAATGTCGTGCTTAATAAATAGGAGTTTTCCTTCAAAGACTTTGTTTGAAATGCAATTTATTCGAGACGACCTCGAAGCCTGACATCCAAATTATCTCAATGTATAAATAAACAGCATGTCCAGTTAAAAAGTGTTCCAAGACTTCCCCATGCAGACATTCTATTGTCAGCGTTGCAACGCTGGCATAGAGAGAGAGCAGAGGACAGCAAAAGATAAACTCTGAAACTTTTGCCTGCAAAATCCCTTTGAAGCTTGGTTATCGTGGAGATCAGGGGAGGGGGGCACATTCCTGAGAAATGACGGGGAAAAGAAGTCTGAAGAATGACTTGGAAGACAGCCAATGAGAAGCAGAGACTTGGGGGTCGGAAAGGGAGGGATTGGGAGGCAAAAGGTCAGTCTTGTCCACGCGGAGTCATGATCTGGTGGCTGAGCTCAATTAAAGAAAGATTTCCTTAAAGATTGGCAGTTTGGAGATTCATTTAATTTTGAGACAGTACCGCAGTCTGACAGACGGACCGGTGCCTTTCTTATATATATACCTAAATGGTCATTAGAACACATTTATCGGATAGAACATAGAACAATAGGTTTGCAAGGGATCTTGGAAGTCTTCTAGTCCAACCCCCTAATCGAGACAGCAGACCATTCTGGACAAATGGCTATCCAGTCTCTTTAAAAAAAAAAAAACTCCAGTGATGGAGCACCCACAACTTTGGGAAGCAAGCTCTTCATAGGACATAGAATGATAGAGTTGGAAGGAACCTTGAAGGTCTTCTAGTGCAACTTCCTGCTCAAGCAGGAGACCCTATACCCGTGATGGCAAACCTCTGGCACGCCTCTCTAGGAGTCTCTAGAGGCTGGGGAGAGCAAAAAGGTCACTTCCTGTCCAACAGGGAGTTGGGAAATGGGCCATTTCAGGCCTCCAGAGGGCCTTTGAGGGGGTGGGGAAGGCTGATTTTGCCCTCTCCAGATGCATAGAGAGAATCTGGAGCCAGGTGAGAAAGAAAAACGGGCCTACTGGGCCATCGCGTGGCAGGAGTGGGGGGGGAGGGGGATTGCATGTGCATGTGCAGGGCAGGCTGCATACAATTATGGGTGTGGGCGCGTGCATGCGCAAACCTCCCCGCCCCCCCTCCTGGCACGCGATGGCAAAAAGGTTAGCCATCCCTGCTCTATACCACTTCAGACAAAAGAGTATCCAGTCTCTTTAAAATCTCCAGTGATGAAGCACCCACAACTTCTGAAGGCAAGCTATTCGGTTGGTTGATTGCTCTCACCGTTAGGAAATTTCACATTAGGTTTTTTTTTTTTTTTTTTTAATTTGATTTATATGCCGCCCTTCTCCGGAGACTCAGGGCGTCTTACAATGTGCTAAGCAATAGCCTTCATCCTTTTGTATATTTATACAAAGTCAGCTTATTGCCCCCACAATCTGGGTCCTCATTTCACCTACCTTAGAAAGGATGGAAGGCTGAGTCAACCTTGAGCCTTGGAGAGATTCGAACCTGCAGTAATTGCAGGCAACTGGTCTTAATAACAGGGTGCTTTAGACCACTGTACTACCAAGTTTTAGGTTGCTTCTCTCCTTCATTGGTTAGTTTCCATCAGTTTCCATCCATGGTTTATGTCAACTGTGAAGCTGTCCTGACTGAGGCCATTTTTGTGACTTCGGTGTTGCCACAATGGAGATGAGGGTTAGGGAGCGAGGAGTCGAGATAGCTGGGGTTCTGTAGCCAAAACAAAATACTTTCCCCTGGGAACCAAGGACGTTCCAACAGATGGCTGAAGAGAGGAGGAGTGATGTTACCAAGCAACTGGACAGCACCTTGATTGGACCATGTGACTGTTTGGGAAGAGGCGGAAAACTTTTACTTTGAATTAGGTGAAGACCATGGGAACTTTTAGAGTTGGTTTTCACCAGTCCGTGCCAATATGATACAGTATATCCAATAAAACTGTTCTTTGAGGAATCTACCTGCCTCAAGAGTTCTGTTCGCTATGGGTGTATTACTTGGAACCCTGACAGTATTTTGAAGATGGATTGTAAGTCACTTGTTGCGAGTCGGTTGTAACTTCGAAAGCTCATTAAGCAACTGCTTGTATGTGAAGGACAACCTACACTGTTATTTTTTTTTAACCTTCGCGATCCTTTGGGGGCCTCTTATTTCCCTTCCATGCCCCCATTCTGACATTAGAACATCTTGTAAGCAAGAGATAAACGCATAAAACTGTTTTTGTTGGGTTTCGAATCAAACCTAAAAGCATTTGCTTCTCATCGGCCCAGGTACGTCACGTTGTGTAAATCCAGACTGTAGGCTGCAAAATTTTGCAAAAGTAAAAATAGAATTAAATCTCCCTGCCGATGGACCTTTTTTTCCCCTTTCTTTTCAAATATGCATTATTGCTTAACCTCAAACCCCTCGCAAGACCTCATTACGGCTAGCTTTTTGCTTACACAACCTATAGTTTTAGAGAAGCGGTCCTTTGACGTCCTGTAATGTTTTTTATTTTATTTTAGTTTTGTGAGATCCTGAATTCATCCATTGATTTGGCTCCCGTTATGCTATCTCTCAATATGCAGGAGGCCCAAGGCATCAACAGAAAACGACTGCCTATAACAAGAGCTTAGTTGCTTAGGAATTAATGAAAAGGGACTTGGATTTTTCTTTTCTTCTTCTTCTTTTTTTTTTTCCGTGTGAAAATCATTAGCACGGCACAGCTTGAAGACATGAACAGATCAGGGACTTAGGAGAGACACCACACGGGACGCATAAAAACCGACGTAGAACCAAGTTATCCCATTAATTCCTCCAGCAGCTTGTTTATTTGTTTGTTTTCTCCAGCCCATCCCTGCGATAGAAGAGCTGTAATTAGAAACGGGAACAACTGAACCGAAGACCTTTGGAACAACGTGTCTCTAAGCCATAATTCCGTTTCATTGTAGAACATACAGTAGACCACAATTATCGAGAGGTGGGAGAGGAACTTGAGTTCGCATTCAGGCAACGCTGTTTTGTTCCTGACCTTTCAGTAGAGAGCATCCATTTCCTAGGGAAGCCAAACACATCTGTGGTTGATTTTTTATTTTTATTTTTGCACAAAATACAGTAGTGGCCAAAATTGTGGAAATCTGTTGGGAAAAGTGTATTTTTGAGGTTTGATGGCTAATAACACCACTTTTTGGGAGTTTCAAGAGAATCCTATTCCACTGCTGGAATGGCCTGGGAATAGCCCAGACCTTAACCCAATTGGAAATCTATGGAGCCGACTAAAGAAACTTGTTAGTCAGAAGCAACCCAGCAATAAAACCCAGTTAATAGAACCCATCATTCCATCTTGGTTTCACATGATAACAGCTGCAGGACTCAAAGACTTGGTTCACTCCATGGGAAGACGTTGTAAGGCCGTCATTCATGCTAAAGGTTACCCAACTAAGTACTAACTGACATGATGATAATTTTTGTATATCTCATTTTCTCTATGGTGATAATTTTTGTATCTCTCTCTCTCTTTTTTTTTTTAATTTGATTTATATGCCGCCCTTCTCCGGAGACTCGGGGCAGCTTACAATGCGTTAAGCAATAGCCTTCATACTTTTGTATATTTATACAAAGTCAGCTTATTGCCCCCACAAACTGGGTCCTCATTTTACTTACCTTAGAAAGGATGGAAGGCTGAGTCAACCTTGAGCCTGGTGAGATTTGAATTTACAGTAATTGCAGACAGCTTGATGTTAATAACAGTGCTTTAGTCTGCTGCGCCACCAGGTTTTTTCTACATGTTTCACTTTTCTTCTTTATACAACAACTGCTATTCTAATAGCAAATCCTTGATAAAAGTTATTGCATTACATTCTTGATTAAATTATCTTTTTATTTATTTTATTTATTTATTAATTTAATTTGTATACCGCCCTTCTCCCAAAAGGGACTCAGGGCGGTGGACAGCCAAACTTAAAATACATACAAGACAAAAGTTAAGATAATTAAAAGACATTAAATCAATCGGCCTCCCAATTTAAAACCCCAAGTCTATAAGATTTAAAAATCCCATTAAAAATCATTTAGGCTAGGCCGGCTTGGTAGAATAAATAAGTCTTCAGGGCCTTATGGAAGGTACGGAGGTTCGGGATCAGTCGTATTCCAGGAGGTAGCTCATTCCACAGGGCGGGTGCCCCCACAGAGAAGGCTCTCCCCCTGGGTGCCGCCAGCCGACATTGCTTGACCGACGGCACCCTGAGGAGGCCCTCTCTGTGAGAGCATATTGGCTGGTAGGAGGTTATCGGTAGCAGCAGGCGGTCTCGTAAGTACCCTGGCCCTAGGCCATGGAGCGCTTTAAAGATGAGAACCAACACCTTAAAGTGCACCTGGAAGACCACCGGGAGCCAGTGCAGCTCGCGCAGGAGAAGTGTTACATGGGAGTGCCACGTCAATCTTTCCATTGATATATAATTTCCATTGATATATAATTTTATGGTGCTATTCCAAAAGAAAAAAGTGGTGTTATTAGCCAGTTTTAGAAAATACACTTTTCCCAAAAGGTTTCCACAATTTTGGCCGCTACTGTACAGAAGAACAGATATGGAATGGACTATGGAGGTCTTCTAATCCAACCCACTGCTTAAGCAGAGAATTTATACCAGACAAAGGGTTGTCCAATCTCTTCTTAAGAATCTTGATCCCTACGTACGCTCAAGGAAGAGGAGAAAGCTTCCTTTCACATGCTTAAATGTGTGTGAATTAGGCTCGATCCTAACATAATTCTTGTCTCAGAAAAATCCGTTCGATTCCATTCAGAATAACAATAGCAGAGTTGAAAGGGATCCCAAAGTTCTTTTAGTCCAATTCCCTGCTCAACTAAGCATTTTAGGACCCACACTCTTCGTACTTTACATAAATGACCTTTGTGATCATATTATAAGCAGCTGCGACCTCTTTGCTGATGATGTAAAACTATTCAACACCACCGACAATGCTACTATCCTACAAAGTAACCTGGACTGTGTGTCAGACTGTTCAAACATTTGGCAACTCCAAATCTCAACCAACAAATGCTCTGTCTTACACATTGGCAAAAAAAAAAAAAAAAATCAGAACACCAAATACAAGCTGGGCGGATACGACCTCATAGATGACCCTCACTCTGTCAAGGACCTTGGAGTACTCATCTTAAATTATCTAAGCGCCAGAGTTCACCATAGCAGCATTGCCAAAAAAGCATTAAGAGTTGTTAACCTAATCTTGCAAAGCTTCTTCTCTGGTAACACTGTACTGTCAACTAGGGCATACAAAACCTTTGCTAGACCAATTCTCGAATACAGCTTGTCTGCCTGGAATCCGCACTGTATATCAGACAGTAATACAATTGAGCAAGTCCAGAGGTATTTCACAAGAAGAGTATACCGCTCCCCTGCTCACAACAGAATACTTTATGCCACCAGGCTTGAAATTTTGGGCTTGGACAACCTAGAACTACGCCGCCTACAATCTGACCGAAGCGTAGTACACAAAATTATCTGCTACAACATCCAACCTGAGAATGACTACTTCAGCTTTAACCACAATAATACACGAGCACACAATAGATACAAACTCAAGGTAAACCGCTCCAAACTTGATTGCAGAAAATACGACTTCAGCAATAGAGTGGTCAATGCCTGGAATGCATTACCCAACTCTGTTCTTACATCCTCAAACCCCCATAACTTTAACCTTAAACTGTCCACTGTTAACCTCACCCCATTCCTAAAAGATCTGTAAGGGGCGTACATAAGTGCACCAGCGTGCCTACCATCCCTGTCCTAATGTCCCCCATTCCGGACAAATGGCTGTCCAATGTCTTCTTAAAAACCTCCAGTGATGGAGCACCCACAACTTCTAGAGGGAAGCCGTGCCATTGATTGATTGTGCTGTCAGGAAATGTCTCCCTAGTTCTAGGTTCTTCTCTCCTTGATGAGTTTCCATCCATTGCTTCTTGTCCTGCCTTCAGGTGCTTTGGGGGGGTCCCCTCTTCTTTGTGACAGCTCCTCAGGTATTGGAAGACAGCTATCATGTCACCTCTAGTTCTTCTCTTTGTTAGTCTAGACCAGTGTTTCTCAACCTTGGAAGCTTGAAGATGGATGGACTTCAACTCCCAGAATCTGTTCTGTCCCCGTCTCACACACGCACCCCCACAGACAGGCAACAGCTAAAGAACTCAGCCGACAACAGTTTTATCTGGTATCAGAATTGGCAGCAACCCAGTGGCTGGCTGCCAGGTATTCTTTACTCACGAGGGGGGAGTTTCTCCCTTTGTCCGGGAACAAAGCCAATACACAATAATCAACAAAGTCCAGTAAATACAAAGAAGGTTGTCCGATATCCGTTTTTTGCTTGTCACAGAGCTGAACCGGCCACCACACCCTCTTTTATACCCTGTGGGGTGTGGTCCAGTGACTCAGACTAATCCCTGGCACGCCTCTTCTTCTGCTGCACGCGCTTATCTCTGCGACACTGCCAAGGATCCAGCCAAGACTCATCTTCCTCATTACTGTCCACCTGTGGCTGCGTGGACGTCCTTGGCCCCGGGCCTATCTCTTGACTTTCGGCGGACACCGAAGGCATTGCCAGAGAGGAGGGTCCTGGAGAGGGAGGCCTTGCCAACTCCTCTCCTTCACTCTCGGAGTCCTCTCCTGCCGATAACACAGGCTCAGGTAACGGAGCCACAACAGAATCCCCCAGCCAGCGTTGCTGTTGAAGTCCACCCATCTTCAAGCTACCAAGGTTGAGAAACACTGGTCTAGACATACCTAGTTCCCTCAATCATTCATCATATGGTTTAGCCTCTGGGTGGTTTTAGGAAACCAACATGGTTCAGGGTGTTGGATTTGGAATAAGACAAATCTAATTTCAAACCTGGGGCCCTGGAGTAACATTGGGAATAACACTGAGCAACAGAATAACAGAGTTGGAAGGGATCTTGAATATCTTCTAATCCATCCCCCTGCTCAAACAGGAGATGTTAAACCATTTCAGACAAATGCCTTTCCAACCTCTTCTTAAAAACTTCCAGTGTTGGAGCACCCACAACTTCTAGAGGCAAATTGTTCCACTGATCAATTGTTCTAACAGTCAGGAAATTCTTCCTTAGTTCTAGGTTGCTTCTCTCCTTGATTAGTTTCCAAGCATTGCTTCTTGTCCCGCCTTCAGGTGCTTTGGAGAATAGCTTGACACATCTTCAGAGGTGGGATTCAGCCAGTTCTGTCTGGTTCAGGCGAACCGGTAGTGGCAACTGTGGGAGGCTCGGTCCACCAGCCCAGACTTAATGGTGAGCAAAGAGCATGCACGGAGGGCCATGCTCATGCGCAGAGGAGGCGCATGCATGCACATGCTCACATTTGCAAACCGGTAGGGAAGGTAAGTGAATCCTACCTCTGCCCACCTCTTTTTTGTGTCAGCTCCTCAAATATGGGAACAGTGCTATCATATTACCCCTAGTCCTTCTTTTCACTCTGCTAGACATACCCAATTCCTACAACCGTGCCTGACATATTTTAGCCTCCGGTCCCCAGTCTGACAATTGTCCTCATTACCAGGAACATTCTCCTTAGTTCTAGGTTGGTTCTCTCCTTGATGAGTTCCATCCATTGCTTCTTGTCCTGCCTTCAGATCAGGGGTGAAATGTAAAATTTGTTACTACCGGTTCTGTGGGCGTGGCTTGGTGAGGGAGGGGGGTAATGTGACTGGGTGGGCGTGGCCAACTTTTTTTTTTCTTTAACTTTTCAAAGCATTTTTTTTACAACCTCTTCGGCTGAAGAGGTTGCAAAAATATGCTTTGAAAAGCCTCTGACGATCAGGCAACTCAACTGGGATCGTCAGAGACTTTTCAAAGCATTTTTTTTACCACCTCTTCGGCTGAAGAGATTGCAGAAAAAAAATGCTTTGAAAAGCCTCTGACGATCCCAGCTGAATGAACTGTTGTAAATTGAGGACTTCCTACATTGGGATGGTGGAGGATCAGTGCTCTTCACAAGTACTCAGGCGGAATATTAATAATAATTTGTAGACAATCAACTGCTATTTTGCACTAAGCATGAGAAACATAAATCAAAGTGTCTTTAAATTGATAGAAAAATTAGAACCTAGGGCTGTTTTTAAACTGCAGATATAAAAATAAGGAGTTTTTTTTTTTTTTTTTTTTACAATTTAAAGAAAGAACTTCACCCTAATTGCAAAGGGCCCATCAATTGACTTAAGTTGTTTTCATTCCAGTATGCAATATTTAGAATAGAATAGAATAGAATAGAATAGAATAGAATAGAATAGAATAACAGAGTTGGAAAGGACCTTGGGGATCTTCTAGTCCAAACTCCTACCTAGGCAGGAAACCCCATACCATTTCAGACAAATGGTTATCCAACATCTTCTTAAAAATTTCCAGCGTTGGAGCATTCACAACTTCTGGAGGCAAGTTGTTCCATTGATTAATTGTTCTGTCAGAAAATGTCTCCTTAGTTCTAGGTTGCTTCTCTCCTTGATTCCACCCATTGAATAGAGTAGAGTAGAGTAGAGTAGAGTAGAGTAGAGTAGAGTAGAGTAGGGTAGGGTAGGGTAGGGTAGGGTAGGGTAGGGTAGGGTAGGGTAGGGTAGGGAAGGGAAGGGAAGGGAAGGGAAGGGAAGGGAACGGAAGGGAACGGAAGGGAACGGAAGGGAATGGAAGGGAACGGAAGACAAGACAAGACAGGAAGAGAAGAGAAGAGAAGACAAGACAAGACAAGACAAGACAAGAGAAGACAAGAGAAGACAAGAGAAGACAAGACAAGACAAGACAGAGAAGAGAAGAGAAGAGAAGAGAAGAGAAGAGAAGAGAAGACAAGACAAGACAAGAAAGACAAGACAAGACAAGACAAGACAAGACAAGACAAGACAAGACAAGACAAGACAAGACAAGACAAGAACAGAGTTGGAAAGGACCTTGGGGGTCGTCTAGTCCAAGCCTTGGCTCAGGCAGGATTATCTGTTTCATTTTAATTATGGATGCATTCGTACTCAGTTGTATTGCAGGCTAATGTTTTTGTTTGTTTGTTTGTTTGTTTGTTTTATTTCTCTCTCACTTTTATGAGAGAAACTAAGTAAGTAGATGCACGATTGTCCCGGCTCTTAATGTTTGTTTACAGGTCTGGCTGCCGAGTTACAAAACGATTTAATTGGATGGAGTTGTGTGTTTCTCTGTTTGTATCATGCCTTGGTAAAGATGTGATAACCACAACTACAAGAACAACAGAGCGATAAAGATGGCTTAAGGGCGAGCACACAGAGAGAGAGAGATTTGGTCTTAATCTTTTATAAGAGGTTTCTCTTTGAACGTCTGCAAATATTATTGTATTCTTTTGGCGTGGCTAGATGAAAAGAAGAGAGATAGCCATGCGTAGTTATAGGATATATGGGATTAGGCTCATAGAAAAGGGACAAACGGTACTCAACAAAGCAAAATCTATTCTTGTCTTGGTATTATGAAAAGGGCCTTTCTCGTTTTTATTTGAAAAACACTCAACGATCTTCCTGTTTCAGCCCCCGAGCTTTTGCCGTTCTCATCAGAAGCACCTGGCAGTAGAAGTCCATTTTTCCAACTAGAATTCAGCCAGTCCATTTGCATATCATTTGCATATCAGAAGTTCCTCTTCAGGCAGCATTCGTTATGGTAATAAAGCAATGTGACTTTTACTGGCAGTTGACGGGATGTGACGGAAATTTTCCGTCTGGGGAAATAACTCGGCAAGCGATGTTCAGCTGGCCACCAACCTGCCTGTTTTTTGAATCCAAGGATGAGAGGAAAAAGGAAAGCGCTTTTGTTCGGGGCATAGCGATGAACTTCTAAGCTGGTGTGCCATGGTGGACCTTTCTTGTTGACCCCTTCGCAATATCTGGATGCCTCCAGCCCTTCGTTCGTTGATTTTCTGGCACTTTCTCTGCACTTGGCAGCTGGCTGGGTTGGCCACAAGGCTGAGGAACAAAAGTCACAAGGAGAGAGAGGGGAAAAGACAAAAGAAGAGGGTGGGGGTGGGGAAGACAGAAAGAAAGAGAGAGAAAGAGAGAGAGAGAGAGAAAGTGTGAGAGAAAGAGAAAACAGGGGGAAAAGACAGAAAAAGACAACAAGGAGAGAGAGGGGAAGAGAGAGAAACAGAAGTAGAATGAAAGGAAACAAGACAGAAAAAGAGAAAGAGTAAGAAAAATGAAAGCGAGAGAAAGAAAAGAAAGAGAGAAAAAGAACATGAGAGAGACAGAGGGGAGAGAGAGGAAGAGAAAAAGAAGAAAATGTATGAGAGAGAGAAAAAGAAAGAAAAGAAAAAAGAAAAGAAAAGGCAATGAGAGGGAGACAAAGGAACAGAGAATAAGTAGAATGAAAGAAAGAAAAGGTAGATCAAAAAGAGAGAGAGGAAGAAAAAGAGAAAATGAGAGAAAGAGAGAGAGAGAGAGGAGAGAGCAAGAGGAAAAGAAAAGAGAGAGAAAAGGAAAGAGAAAGAAAGAAAAGAAAGAAAGAAAAAGTGAATGAGAGGGAGAGAAGAAAGTAGAATGAAGGAAAAAGGCAGAGAAAAAGAGAGACAAGAGAGGAAGAAAAAAATGAGAGAGAGAAAGAAAAGAGAGAAAAAGAAAGAAAAAAGGGGAGAAAGAGTGAGACAGAAAGGAGATCGAGAAAGGAAAGTGAAAGATTGAGAGAGGCAAGACTTTCTTTTGGAAGAGTTCAAAGAGAGAGAGAGAGAGAGAGAGAGAGAGAGAGAAAGAAAGAAAGAAAGAAAGAAAGAAAGAAAGACAGGGAGGAAGGAAGGAAGGAAGGAAGGAAGGAAGGAAGGAAGGAAGGAAGGAAGGAGAGGGAGGGAGGGAAGGAGGAAGGAGAAGTAGGGAGGGAGGGAAGGAGAGAAAAAAGGGCATATGAATTCATGCTTTCAACCAGCTATCCTTCGCCAGCATTGTGCCAGTTAACGCGCTGTATTATTTCCAACAATAGCAAAGTTTAGGGAAAGAGCTCCGCTATTTAATTCTCCGTCGGGGCTTCCAGATTTAACTCTGGCATTAGAAAAGCTGCAGAAGCAATAACTAACTCTACCACAGCTGGCAGAGCGAATGTGCAGAGGTCCAACAGAAGTCCAGAGACTAGCTGGCAGCCAGAAAGCCCCTTTATACCTAGAGCTGCAGAGTCAGGCAGAAGCTTATGCTATCCAAACGATATGCTCACGATCGGGGTTACCATAATTCAACCATTGGCCTGTCTTGCACTCGTGCCTCATGGACATGGAACTTTGAGGGATTCAAATGTCACTCAGACCTGGCATGGAATGGCCTGGGTCTAGGTGGCAGAATGTTATTAAATATTTGACGAGGGGGGGGTGGGGAAGTCACATCCACAAGAGTTGCTTTTTCCAGGACATGCAAACGAAATAAAATGACATTTTCTTTGTAGTTTAAACCTTATTGCAGTGTGGAGTTCCGTAAACCACACAGTTCAATCATGACTAGACGGGCAAGTATCGTATTTTTCGGAGTATAAGACGCACCTTTTTCCCCCCTAAAAGGGGGTGAAAATTTAGGTACGTCTTATACACCGAATGTAGCCCCGCCCACCCACTGGCTCCCACCCTTTGGCCTCTGCCTCCCAGCAGTTATCTCCTTGCAAGCAAACAGCAAGAAAAAAACAGTTCCTTTCAGCTTCAGCACATCCTAATTAGCACAAGTTGATTGGATCTGGGTGTTCTTCGGAAGGGCAGATCCTGAAGCTCAAATATTTTGCCCACCTAATGAGAGGACTCCTTGGAGAAGACCCTGATGTTGGGAAAGATTGAAGATAAAAGGAGGAGGACCTTTGGGGGGGGCTGGAAGGAAGAAGGAAGGAAGGAAGGAAGGAAGGAAGGAAGGAAGGAAGGAAGGAA
>NW_026844028.1:100412202-100473385 GCF_029531705.1 Pantherophis guttatus | reverse complement strand
AGAAAGAAAGAAAGAAAGAAAGAAAGAAAGAAAGAAAGAAAGAAAGAAAGAAAGAATCAGGAGATAAGGAAGAGACACCAGCTCATATAAACACTTCCAACAAGACTACGGTGCCATCAGCCTTGGAGGTCAAGGTGACGTTATTCAAGGTTTGGTTTTTCAAATGGAAGAAAAAATGGTTGAACAAGGTGGGAGAAAGTGGAATTTGACATTCCCCTAAGCCTCAGAATTAATTGATTGAAACTTCCAGGAAAAAAAGGAAGGATCAGCTAAAGGAAAAACAGAATTCCAATGGGAAAAGTCTTATTTGTATCCGTAGAAATAGGTAGACGTTTCGGCAGAAATCTGCTAAGTGTGCGTCTTTGTGAGCGCATGAGAATGTGCCCTAATGAAATTCTTTATTGTCTCATACATTTATGATTCTGTATAATTTGGGGAAAAACTCATATAATTCCCACAGTTATTAGATATTTTGATTGCCTTCTTTTTTTAATATAATTTTTTACTGTAGGAAATTTGCAAGTGTTGGAAAAGAAACAAAGAAAATAAAAAGGAATGGTGAATAAGAAGGAAAAAAAGAAAAAAAGAAAGCAAGACAAGATTATAAAGAGACAGTTTGCACTCTTTAGACAGGTGTTATAAATACATTTATCTTTTACCCTCTTTTTCTAAGATTATATTATATATATATTTTCCATAAATTACCCTTTATAATCCTTAAACCCATAAATCACAAGTACATTTTTTGAGCAAAAAGTCCGTAAGGGGTTTCTCTTAAAAATGTAAACAGATGATGAGAGAGAGAAAAAGAAAGAGGGGAGGGGGAAACTTTCACTGATAAGACATTCAATCAGTGCAGTGTCTTGCATTCAGAAGTTGTGGGTGCTGCAACACTGAAAGTTGTCTGAAGTGGTATAGCGTTTCCTGCCTGAGCAGAGGGTTGGGCTAGAAGACCTCAAAGATCCCTTCCAACTCTTGTTATTCTGTTAGTGTTGGATGCTAATCCTGCGGTTGGGTAGAAAATATATAGAAAACTATGTTCTGTAACTTTAACTGCTACAAAGATGACTAATTGGCTGTGCTAAGCAGACATAAAAGAAGGCAGGAAGTTCATTCACTTCTGCTCCTGCTATTAGAAGGTTGAACTGCTGAAAGGAACTTTGTCTGTGTTACTGAAGAGAACTGGAATTGTAAGCAAACTATGTTTTTGTGTTGAACCGTGATTATTTAAAGAAATGTTATCTTTGTTTTGAGAAGCCAAGTTTGTTTTTCTTACTACGAGTAAAGACTGTTTATTTTTCTTTAAATGTTCAGAGTCTGTGAGTATCTGTGTGTTTTGCTAAGCAACGTATCTATTCGCTGTCTGGTCCGTTGCACCACTTTGCAGAGGGCAGTTTTACCCTCAACAGTTAGAAAGTGAGAGAGAATCCTTCTCTAATTAAACAAATTAATTTTGCCATTTCTGCTCGTTCGGTCATCTTCTCCTACCATATTTGGTATTTCAGGGTCTTTATCAGTGGGGTGAAATCCATTTTGATTTTACTACCGGTTCTGTGGGCGTGGCTTGGTGGGCATGGTGTGGCTTGGTGGGCATGACTTGGTGGGTGTGGCAGGGGAAGGATACTGCAAAATCTCCATTGCCACCCCACTCCAGGGGAAGGATATAGCAAAATCCCCATTCCCTCCCCACTCTGGGCCAGCCAGAGGTAGTATTTGACAGTTCTCTGAAATACTGAAAATTTCCGCTACTGGTTTTCCGAACTGCTCAAAATTTCTGCTACCGGTTCTCCAGAACCTGTCAGAACCTGCTGGATTTCACCCCTGGTCTTTATACATACATACATACGTATGTACGTACGTACGTACGTACATGTGTATGTGTATGTGTATGTGTATGTGTATGTGTATGTGTATGTGTATGTGTTCCATGGGTTGATTCAGAGATGGGTTTCACATAATTTTATCACCGGTTCGCCGTGCACCAAAAATGTGAGCGTGCACGCTTGTACACATGCGCACAGCTTAGAAAACGTGGCTAGATAGGATGGCATAGCGCCAGGGCCCACCCACAGGTTGCCACTACCGGATCGCCCAAACTGGTCCGAACCGGCTGAATACCACCACTGAGTTGATTGTTCTCCCTGTCAGAAAATTTCTCCTTATTTCCAGGTTGAAACTCTCCTTGATCAGTTTCCATCCATTATTCCTTGTCTGATCTTCAGGTGCTTTGGAAAACAGCTTGATCCCCTCCTCTCTGTGGCAGCCCCTCAAATATTGGAAGACTGCTATCATGTCTCCCCTGGTCCTTCTCTTCACTAGTTCCTGCAACCGTTCATCGTATGTTTTCGCCTCCAATCCCTTAATCATCTTGGTTGCTCTTCTCTGCACTCTTTCTAGAGTCTCAACCAGGGGGTGAAACTCAATTTTTTTCCCTACTGATTCTGTGGGTATGGCTTGGTGGGCGTGGCAGGGAAGGATATTGCAAAATCTCCATTCCTACTCCACTCTGGAGCCAGCCAGAGGTGGTATTTGCCGGTACTCCGAACTCCTCAAAATTTCCGCTACCAGTTCTCCAGAACCTGTTAGAACCTACTGGATTTCACCCCTGGTACTCCGAACTACTCAAAATTTCCGCTACCAGTTCTCCAGAACCTGTTAGAACCTGCTGGATTTCACCCCTGGCCTCAACTTCTTTTTTTATAGTTTGGTGACCAAAACTGGATGCAGTATTCTAGGTGTGGTTTTACTAAGGCTTTACAGAATGATAGTAGTATCTCATGTGATCTGGATTGAATTCCTCATTTCCTACGTGGGGAGCATCATTCAAAAAAAAAAATAGTCTACGGTTGGCTTCATAGCAGAGAAGTCTGTACAGCAAGCTGGATCGAGTGCTACACGGAGCGGGGTACCAAATGTTTAATTGCGCAGTGCACCTTTCCAAATGTGCTTCTTTTCGGCTGGCAGGCACTCCGCAGAAACACACAGCAGGGATTCTTGAGGGGTGTCCCCGAGGACCCCAGACGGGCCTGCTCAGGCGAGCACAAAACAGACGTTGTGTTTGAGGCATCTTTGACAGGCAAAAATAGCAGGAGTCGGCAAATCAGAGAGCAGAGAAACGACAAATAAAAAGGGAATGCGGGAGCAGGAGTTCAAAAAGCATTTCGAAGATGTAAGTTGTACTGGATGGAAGGCAGGTTTGTGTATATAAAAGCGAAGCAGCATTCGGTGATTTACACTTTAATTTATTCTGAGTCTCTCTCTCTGTCTCTCTCTCTCTGTCTGTCTCTCTCTCTCTGTCTCTCTCTCTCTCTCTCTCCCTTCCTCCCTCCCTCCCTCCCTCCTGCCCTCTCTCTCTCTCTCTCTCTCTCTCTCTTTCATGTGTGTGCATGTAGAGGAGATGCCTCCTTTCTTTACTTGTGTTCATCCTCCCCGCTGGAATTTCAAGGAAAACTCCAAAGTTTGCTTTGTGTAGCTGTTAGAACAATCTGAATTACATCTGATCCAACCATTTACACCTGTGTACTGTCCAATGTAGGGACATGGTGGCTCAGTGGTTAAGATGCTGAACTTGTCGATCGAAAGGTCGAATCCCTAGTGCTGCGTAACCGGGTGAGCTCCCGTGACTTGTCCCAGCTTCTGCCAACCTAGCAGTTTGAAAGCACGTAAAGAAATGCAAGTAGAAAAATAGGGACCACCTTTGGTGGGAAGGTAACAGCGTTCCGTGTGCCTCTGGTGTTTAGTCATGCCGGCCACGTGACCACGGAGACGTCTTCGGACAGTGCTGGCTCTTCGGCTTTGAAACGGATATGAGCACTGTCTCCTAGAGGCGGGAACGACTAGCACATCTATGCAAGGGGAACCTTTACCTTTACCTTACTGACCAATATCCAGCTGTCCATTGATAGTGGCAAGGTTGGGAATACAGAGATAGTCCTTGATGTATGACCACAATTAAACCCAACATTTCTGTTGCTAAGCCAGATAGTTTGTTAAGTAAATGTTGCCCCATTTTACAACCTTTTCCCCCCAGTTGTTTAGTGAATCGCTGCGGTTGTTAAATTCGTAACATGGTTGTTAAGTGAATCTGCATTCCTCATTCACCCTGCTCATCAGAAGGTCACAAAAGGGGATCAGAGGATCAAAGGACACCATCATAAATATGAGTCAGTTGCCAAGCGTCTGAATTTTTATCACGTGACCATGGAGGTGTTGCAGTGGTCGTAAGTGTCGTGGCCCGTCAGCAGCCTGTGCAGCTGGTAGCTGATTCCGACAGCCAGGAGGCTGGTGTGGTGATTCGTCAGCAGCCTGTGCAACTGGTACCTGAGTCAGACAGTAAGGAGGCTGGAGAAGATGTGATGCCAGAGGCGGGGATTTAGCCAGAACCTCCAGAAGCTCCCATAAGTGAAGAAGAAGAAGAGGAGGAACCTCTTCTCAATGCACGGGTGCGCAGAGCTGCCAAAAGGGCAGGAGTGGCTCCTCAGGAGGAGGTCTCCTCGAGAGTAAGGCTTGGAGCTAATTGGCCACTCCCCTAGCTTATTTAAGGAATGACGACGACTGAGGCAATTTTCAGAAAACAACTTTGTTCATATTCCTTCGCGTATTGACTCCAGAAACGTCTGATCGGCTCTTGCTTCTCTCTTGTCATTTTTCCTGCAAATTGCTTCTGGGCATTCTGCCAACCACAGTAAGATTACGGTTATCTGAAAGACTGTGCCTCAGTATTGAGTTATTATTCCTTGAACTCTTGTCGGTTGTTAATGAAGTTAAATTAACAGCCCCTGTTCAGAAAAGACTGATTTAAACTGTACTTGTGTTTGAACAACTAGTAAGAAAGCTCATTAGTAGTCCTTAATTAATAAACTAAGATTTGTACGGACTTGGTGTGTAGTGTTCTTTGTGGTCCGTAGCTGGGACAGAACAGTAAGTGAGGAAAACTGTCACGTCACATTTTTCAGTGCCATTGTAATTTTTTTTTTTTACAGAAAAAAAGATTTTTCCCCCAATATTCCCCCCACCCTTTTCCCTCCCCGCATCCCACCCTTCCCCCCACCCAGACTTCCCAGAGCAAAATACAGGGTATTTCAGTTAACAATCATAAGCTAAATTAACCTATCTATCCTTAGACTACCAAATCCCCCCCTGAAGCCTTAACTCCACTATAGATAACATAATACTTCTAAAATTTAACGTTCATTCATAAGCTATTTGATATTTTCTTGTCTGATACTTATTTTGAATATAATCAATCCATCTTCTCCATTCCGATACATATCTTTCTTGTGTATAGTCCTTCAAATACGCTGAAATTTTCGCCATTTCCGCTAAATTCGTTACTTTCAGTGTCCAATAGTAGGCAAAGAGTCCTTCTTCCAGTATTGCGTTATCAACAGCCTAGCTGCTGATATTAAATTTAAAATCAGTTTAGTTACTAAGTTTTCCTCATTTTGCATAACACCAATTTTTTGATCTTCCCTCCATCTAGCTTGAAGCTGACCATACTGAAACCAAGTGTAGATTATCCCTTCTTCTTTCAATACATTTAAAGGTTTCAATTGCAATTTACCCCTTTCCATAAAAAGAAGCTCTTTATAAGTAATCACCTCCTGTTTTTGTTCTATACTTATATTTTCTATTGCATGTCTGGGATTTGCCCATATAGATATCTTATAGTTTAACTTATATTGATACTTTTTCCAAACCCTCAGCAAGGCATTTCTAAGTATGTGACCCTTAAACACCTTATCCACTTTTTTTTCATATAACAAGTAAGCATGCCATCCATATAACAAATCATAATCTTCTATATTTAACATTCTCTCTTCAGTTAAATTAAACCAGTCACTAATTTGTGATAAAACAGCTGCTTCATAGTACAATCTTAAATTAGGCATTTTAAGACCTCCTCTCTCACGTACATCCTGTATAATTTTCAGTTTCACTCTTGGTTTCCTCCCACCCCAAATAAAAGTATTAACCCTTCTGCCACTCCCTCAAGTTTCCATCTTTCTTAAGCACTGATATCATTTGAAACAAAAATAAGAACCTAGGTAATACATTCATTTTTATTACTGCTATCCTTCCCAGTAGAGATAATTGTAGCTTTTTCCAATTTTCCATTTCTTTCTGCACTTTTTGCCAAAGAACTTCATAATTTTTTTTAAATAATTTCGTATTTGAGGTTGCAATATATACTCCTAGATATTTGGTGCCATTGTAATTTTGAGGGGTCACTAAATGAACTGTTATAAATCAAGGAACACATGTAGGAAGTCATAAGCATCCAAGCTGAAAGCAGTTCCAATAACTAAAGCCTGAGACTTTAGAAATTAAAGAGGTACACACTTTGGGGAAGTCAGACTCCAAACCAAGAATCATGTATGGCAATTCTTCCAAGCTATTTTTTCTACTTGCATTTTCGAACTGCTAGGTTGACAGAAGCTGGGACAAGTAACAGAAGCTCACCCCATTACAAAGCACTCGGGATTTGAACTGCTGAACTGCCAACCTTTCAATCGACAAGCTCAGCATCTTTGCCACTGATCCACCATGTCCTACATACATATATACATATGTAGGTCTTTGGTTTTTCGTCATCTTCAGGTGTTTTAAGCTTTGTAGCCTGAAGATGACGAATGAGACTTTGTCGAAACGTCGCCAAGACACTTCCAATTTTACGCGGGAGAAAACCCAAATAACCAAAGACCTACATACAAATACCCACGAAAACCTCAGAAAACATATATACATATATATATATATGCATATTCTTTCTAGCCAGGTTTTACCTATGTAAACTAAGTTGTTTTGCAGCTCTGATTGTGTGAAATCTCATTCACAAGCTTCAGGGCTTTTTTTCTGTTGACAAACTTTCTGTTGAGCAACACAGAGTTGCAGTTTGTCAACAGAAAAAAAGCCCTGAAGCTTGTGAATGAGATTTCACACAACCAGAGCTGCAAAACAACTTAGTTTACGTAGGTAAAACCTGGCTAGAAAGAATATGCACATAAAAGCCTACGAAAAAGAAAAAGACATATATATATATATAAATATATAAATTATGCGCCTGCCTGTTTCCTTTCCTAGTTTCAAATACAGGCAATGTAGCAAAGTTTCTTCTTCGCATGTCTATCATTTATGACAGACTATGAAACCAGAGGCTGAGGAAACAGAAAAGAATATCCCATCATGCCTTGCAGGCGCGTGAACAAAAATTCTGATTGCCCGATTGAAAAATACAACAACGTTGCCTTTACTTTATACCCCACCTCATAATCTTAATACAGTTGGGTTTTTTTAACAAAAAAAGAAAGACCAAGAGTCACATTAGAACTATCTACAGTATATACCACTCCTGCTATTTCATGCATAAAATTATCACATTATAGTTAGAAAAAAAAAAAAATGCCGGAGACATATCTAAGCGGGATGCAATCACTTTGTGTTCTATCAAATTGCATTTCTGAAAGGTATCATCAATTTTATTAGAAGGCAAAAGGCTAATAGAAGCTAATCAGTGTTAATGCGGATAAAATTGCTTGTATTTTACCTTATAAAATAAGGAGATGAGGTGCGTTTGTGTTGGTGGGAGTGTAATACTTTGCATGCAGAGGAACTGGAAGCCTCGAGAAATAAGTTATTTTTTTTCCCCCTCCTTTTGTTTTCTTTTGCAAAAAATATTGTGGGTATTATGATTCATCACACAGTCAGCCAGATGTTCAAGGTGGATTTGGCATTTTTGTCCACCTACCGAGTCCTTCCCGAGGACCTGAGATAGACAGATGTGCAGGGGTGAAATCCAGAAGGTTCTGGCAGGTTCTGGAGAACCGGGAGCAGAAATTTTGAGTAGTTCAGAGAACCTGGCTGGCCCAAGAGTGGGGTGGGAATGGAGATTTTGCAGTATCCTTCCCCTGCCATGCCCACCAAGCCACGCCCACCAAGCCATACCATGCCCACCAAGCCACGCCCACAGAACCGGTAGTAAAAAAAATTGGATTTCACCACTGCAGATGTGGATATTTGATGGTGTTACAGAGGTGCTTTTTCAAGAGGCAACTGGACTTTTTGGTTTTTCTCTGAAGACGTTTCACTCAGGCGTGGGTTCTAATTTTTTTTACTACCGGTTCTGTGGGCGTGGCTTATTTTGTGGGTGTGGCTTGGAGGTCATGTGACTAGGTGGGCGTGGCTAGCTGCTCAGAGTCATTTCTGGAAGGTCCTTGCACTTAACAACCAGTCCTCATACTCACGACCCGACTCATTTCTTTGCTTTTAACACTGATCAGCTGTAGGGCGGCCCTTTGAAGCCCCACGGCAAGAGTTTAAACAGTTTTTTTTCCCTCTAGTCATCAGCTGGGACTCAGGAGGCAGCAATAGATTGGGGGTGGGACCAAATAAAAGGTAAGAATAACGTGGGTGGGTGGGTGGATGGAAGTGTGGGGGAGGAGAACCGGTTCGGTGACGTCATATCGTCACTGCTACTGGCTCGGCCGAACTGGACCGAACCGGGAGGAACCCACCACTGGTTTCGCTTCTCATCCAAGAAGCTCTGAGAGGATAGTGGGGAATGGAAGGATTTATATTCCTTGCAGACAGCTGGTCATTTGCATCCTTTTAGATGATCATTTATTTATTTATTTATTTATTTATTTTATTATTTATTTATTTATTAGATTTTTATACCGCCTCCTCTCCTGAAGGACTCGGGGCGGTGAACAGCCAAAATTAAAAACATACAATATAAACATTAAAATATGTTTAAAACAGAATTAAATCCAAAATGGCTCCCCAATTTAAAACACCTTACCCATGACCCTATAAATAAGACAAATTTAAAATTTAAAATTTCCACATTTAAAATTTCCGCATTTAAAAAGGGAGAAGATTTAGGCCAGGCCAGCTTGATGAAATAGAAAAGTCTTAAACGCATTTTTTTTCTATACCGCCCTTCTCCTGCGGGACTCAGGGCTGTGTACAGCCAAGATAAAACATAGCATATAAAATTTAAAAACATTTTAAAAAACAATTAAATAATTTTGGCCCAACTTTAAAACAACCCAATTAAATCATTGAGGCCACTTGGAGGTTGATCTGCTCAGCTCAAAGTTGAAGAAGCTTCTTGGATGAGAAGCGAAATGTCTTCAAAGAAAAAAAACCAGAAAGTCCACTTGCCTCCTGAAAAAGCGCCTTTGGGACAACCTTGACCTGGATGACTGAGAATCTCTACAGACTTTTGGCTATACAATTTGGGATGAACACCCTTTGAATGGTGTGGGAGTAGGAATGGATTTCCAGAGGAAAAAATTGCAGACTACAGAATCCATTTGCGCCACTCAGGTGACCCTGAGGACACAGATAAACCCCCAAGTGGCCTCAACGACCCTCTAAAAGGATGCAAATGGCCAGCTGTCTGCAAGGAGTATAAATCCTTCCATTCCCCACCATCCTGTCAGAGCTGAAGAAGCTTCTCCGATGAGAAGCGAAATGTGTTCAAAGAAAAAAACAAGAAAGTCCAGTTCCCTCCTGTAAAAGCACTTTTGGGACAACCATGGATGAGTGAGAATCTCTACAGATGGTGTTACAGATACCTTCACGTGATGTAAGCTATTCAAATAAAGCTGCCTTTTGCAAGTGACCGATGGTGAATTTGTCAATGTCTTTGGGATTCAAGTGGTGCTCCAGTTCTTCTTCTTATTATTACGGTTGGTTGCACAGTCAGCCAGATGTTTAGGCTAGATTTGGAATTTTTATCCACCCAAGTCCTTTCCAAGGATCTGGAGTAGCCAGATGCTGTTCTTTGATGGTGCTAAAGGTCTCCTCGGAGGATATGAGCTCTTCTGAGTAAAGCTGCCTTTTGCAATTGACTGATGGTAAATTGGCCAATGGTGATTGGGCAGCATATAAATTATTATTATGGTTGATCACAAGTCATCCAGATGTTCAGATTGGATTTGACATTCAGCGATTGAGTCCTTCTCAAGGACCTGGGTTAGGCTGATGTTTAATGGTGTTAAAGATATTGTTGCCAGATGTAAGATTTTCCAAGTAAAGCTGCCTTTTGCAATTGATGGATGAGGAATTTCTCAATAATTACCGTGTTTTTCAGAATATAAGATACACTTTTTTCCCTCCTAAAAGAGGCTGAAAATTTGGGTGCATGTTATACTCCGAATGTAACCCCACACAGTGCCCAAAATGGCTATCCAGAACATCTGCTGCCTTCTCTTACCCCTTCCGTGCTTTGCCTGTTTTAGTCACAGGAGCTCCCTCCGAGGATCAGCTGTGCTTTTGAAGCTGTTTTTCAGCCTCAGCATGAGCGAAGCGATCTTCCGTGCTTTGCCTGCTTTTCTAAGTGCTGCACCCTCCTACAATCAGCTGTGCTTTAGAAGCACAGCCCCAACTAGCCCCAACTTCAAAACCAGAGAGCGAACTAATGTGCTGGGAGTAGCCAGACCTGGTAGGCAGAATCCCCCCCCCCTATTTTCCTCCCCAAAAACTAAGGTGCATCTTATACTCCAAAAAATATGGGTATGCTTCATTGCAAAGTCAGCCAGAGGTTTAGATCAGAACTGGCATTTCTATCCAGCTATTGAAACTTTCCCAAAGCCTGGAATTGGACAACTCGCTGTAGCCAACTCACTGCTGCCAACTTACCATGACCAACACGCCATGGCCAACTTGCCACGGCCAACTCAAAACCACCAATTTGCTGCAGGACAAACCACCACAGCTAACTCGCCATAGGTCAACTTCCTGTGGGACAATTGAACAATTCAATTTATTTTAATTACTTAAAATAATTTTTTTTAAAAAAATATTTTTTGTCATTCATATTTCATTTTGTCCCTCCTTTTGCATCCTTTCTTTAATGATTCTACTCCATCATTTGTTTGATTATAGTGTAACTATTGTCCTGCAACTAGTTGTCCCACGGTGAGTTGGCCATGGCAAGTTGTCTGTGGTGAGTTGGCTATAGTGAGCTGGCTGTGATGAGTTGGCTGTGGCAAGTTGGTGTGGTGAGTTGGCTGTGGCGAGTTGCTGTAGCGAGTTGGCTATGGTGAGTTGTCTGTGGTGAGTTGGCCATGGTGAGTTGGCTGTGGCTATTCGGCTGTGGTGAGTTGGCCATGATGAGTTGGCCATGGTGAGTTGGCTGTGGTGAGTTGGCTGTGGCTATTTGGCTGTGGCGAGTTGGCCATGATGAGCTGGCCATGGTGAGTTGGCTATGGTGAGTTGGTGAGCCATGGTGAGTTGGCTGTGGCAAGTTGCTGTGGCGAGTCGGCTATGGTGAATTGTCTGTGGTGAGTTGGCCGTGATGAGCTGGCCATGGCGAGTTGGCCGTGGTGAGTTGGCCATGGTGAGTTGGCCATGGTGAGTTGGCTGTGGTGAGTTGGCCCTGGCAAGTTGCCCATGGCAAATTGTCATAGACACCCCCCAAAGACACGGGATAGACAGGTGTTGTATGTTTAATGGTGTTAAAAAGATTGTCACAGGATGTAAGCTGTTCCAAGTCAAGCTGCCTTTTGCAATTGAGTGATAGGGATGTTATCAATGCTGATGGTGTTCAAGTGATGTTCCAGATGTTTTGGGATTGCACCCAAGGCGCCTATCACTATTGCCATTAGTAGCAGCAGCAGCAGAACTTCCTTAGCTTATTACACTGTAGAATAATCAGATCTGACACACAAAGCTTTCTGTGTTTCAAATATTGATGCATAAGGTCATATAATGGCATGCTTCACATCCCAGTTGAACCACAGAAGCTATTAAGTGAAAATTATTTCCTAACTAAAGATGCAGTCTTCTGCTTCGTGGAGAGAAGAGAACAAAATTATATATAAAAAAAAATGGATGATAGAAGAGTTGTAGACTAGACTGGGAGATAAGAACCCAAACAAAAGCTTTCCAATTCATTTCCATATTATTAATAAGAAAACGGCAAGTCTATGTTTGCAAAGTCATCAGAAGTTGAGTTTGACTTGACTTATTTTTCTTTACAAAACAAATAAAAGGACAGGCCGACAAAGTGTACACAGTTAAGAAGATGATGAAAAACTGTAACCATTACCTAGGCCAGGGGTGGCAGTTGAAGTCCACAGGTTGTAAAAGAGCCATATTTGCTCACCCCTGACCTAGGCAAAAGGGGCAGAAGTATATATATATATATTTAAAGCCTGGATTGTCAACACTTCAACCTGCATTTACTCTAGTGCTGACATAAGAAGGAGAAGGGGGGCAGCTGGCAAGAGGATGCTTGACATTTCACCTACTTATTTTCCTTGAAGATAATATCCCTAGGAGATGAGAGGGAGGGGGACATTCCTGGGAGCTTAAGTAGCAGATATGGGGAGAGTGATTTGGAAGAAGGCCAATGAGATGCAGAGATTTGGAGAACAGAAAGGGAGGGTTTGGGGTCAGGAAGTCAGAGTTGGCTACGCCACGATCAGGGGCAGATTGTCGTGCTTAATAAAATGAAAGATTTCTTCAAAGACTATCTGCTTGGAAATGCAATTTATTTTATTTGAAGACGATATTGAAACCTGGCATGGATAATATTTGAAAGGTGCTCAGATATACAACTCCCAAACTCACTGGGATATAGGAGATTCAGCACAATCAAATGCTCAAGTTGCCGTTATTACAGCCAATCCCAACAGAAATAGTTTTAGCCTTCTTGTTAAGATGAGTAACAGAATAAAAGGGTTGGAAGGGACCTTGGAGGTCTTCTAGTCCAACCCCCTCTCAAGCAGGAGACTCTAGGCTATATTAGTAGATGGATAGAATCAAGATCACATGAAGTATTAATATCAATTTATAATGCCTTCGAAAGACTGCACTTGGAATATCAATCAATCAGAATAGAGCTGGAAGGACCTTGGAGGTCCGCTCAAGCAGGAGACTCTATACCATTTCAGATAGATAGCTGCATCCAGCTTTGGTCACCACAATGTGACCAAAAAACGCTGAGACCCTAGAAAGGGTGCAGAGAAGAGCAACAAAGATGATTAGGGAACTAGAGGCTAAAACATATGAAGAATAGTTGCAGGAATTGGGTATATCTAATTTAATGAAAAGAAGGACCAGGGGTGACATGATAGCAGTCTTCCAATGTTTGAGGGACTGCCCCAAAGAAGAGGGAGTCAAGTGATTCTCCAAAGCATCTGAAGGCAAGACAAGAAGCAACAGATGGACACAAATCAAGAAGAGAAGCAACAAAGAAATAAGGAGAATTTTCCTGCCAATTAGAACAGTCAGTCATTGGAACAACCTGCCTCCAGAAGTTATGGGTGCTCCAAAACTCAAGGTTTTAAGAAGAGATTGAACAACCATTTGTCTGAGATGGTATAGAGTTTCTTGCTTGAGTAGGGTTTTGGATTAGAAGACCTCTAAGGTCCCTTCCAACTCTCTTATTCTGTTTTGCTGTAAAGTTGAGTTCCTTGTCTAGCCTACCTACTTGAGCTGACTTAGAGACTTGCTTGACTTAAGTTCAACTCTTTGGGCTCCATAGTTTCCTTGAAAGTAAGAAAGTGGCTTGCTATAGTCTTCTTCTGTTGTTATTTTTTTAAAACTACTTTATCTAGCCTACACCTTTGAGATATTCAAGGCAGTGATGGGATTCAAATAATTTAACAACTGATTCTCTACCCTAATGACCGGCTGGGTGGGTGTGGCCATGGTGGGCATGGCCAGGGGGTATGACATGCAGCACTTGGCCTCCTGTACCCCGCTGGGAGCAAATATGGGCTGCGGGAGGCATGCCCCCTTGCACCAGAGGTGGGTTTCAGCAGGTTCTGACCAGTTCTGGAGAACCGGTAGCGGAAAGTTTGAGTAGTTCAGAGAACTGGTAGTAAAAATTCTGACTGGCCCCGCTCCCATCTATTCTCTGCCTCCCATGTCCCAGCTGATCGGGGCAAAATGGGGATTTTGCAGTAACCTTCCCCTGCCATGCCCACCAAGCCATGCCACGCCCACCAAGCCACACCCACAGAACTGGTAGTAAAATTTTTTGAAACCTACCACTACCCTGCACCCCATCTTGGGCCTAGTAAGCCTCCCTACAGCCTCCTGGTAGCACAAATGGGGCATGTGGGGACTCCTGGAAGGGGAGGGGAGGGGCCAGAAATTTAACAACTGCTTCACCTGAACCAGCCCGAACCAGCTGAATCCCACTGCTGGTTCAAGGGCATCCCATCCTAATACCAATAAATTCCATGACACTTAGCATTGTGTATAGCTAATGTCAGTTATGTACTGTCACATTGAATACCCTTAAGTCACCTAAAGTCTTTATCTTTATCTTTATTTGATTTGTATACTGCCCTACTCCCAAAGGACTCAGGGCGGTGAACAGCCAAACAGCAAAATACATAAATACAAAATTTAAAAACAGGATAAAACCAAATTAAACAATTTGGCCCAGACAAATTAAAATACCCCAATCATTTAAAAACAGATTAAAATTTGCATATTAAAAAATAAGAGGGAAAAGATTAAGCCAGGCACGCCTGGTGGAATAAAAAGGTCTTCAAAGCGCGGTGGAAGGTGCGCAGATCCGGGATCCTCCGTATCTCCAGGGGGAGATAGGTGCTCCGTATCTCCAGTAGGTGCCCCCACAGAGAAGGCTCTCCCCCTAGGGGCCACCAGTCGACATTGTTTGGCTGACGGCACAAGGAGCAGCCCCTCTCTATGAGAGCGTACCGGCCGGTGGGAGGCTATTGGTGGTAGTAGGCGGTCCCGTAGGTAACAAGGTCCTAAGCCATGGAGCGCTCTAAAGGTGGTAACCAGAACCTTGAAGTGTGCCCGGAAGACCACCGGGAGCCAGTGCAGCTCACGCAGGAGAGGTGTTACATGGGAACGCTATGTCGCTCCCATTACCACCCACGCGTCCGCACTCTGCGCCAGTTGGGGCCTCCGGGTGCTCCTCAAGGGGAGCCCCATGTAGAAAGTGTTACAATAGTCCAGGCAGGAAGTGACGAGGGCATGAGTGACTGTGCGTAAGGAGTCACCTGAGCAAGAGGGGAGGCATCAAAAGTTTAATAAATAAATAAATAAGTAAAATATTCTGCAAGCACAAGAGAAGGATAACAATTCATAAACATGCAAACATTTGTACGAACAAGTTTGGTTCAGTGGTGAAGGCAACAGGCTTCCTCATCGTTCCGATTCCTTCCTTGCTTTGGATTGACACCAGTGGTCGTATTCAACCAGTCGGACCGGTTTTGGCAAACTGGTAGTGGCGACCTGCAAGTAGGCCTACCCGCCCGCCCCGGCGCTATGCCATCCTATTTAGCCACGTTTTCTAAGCCACAGACATGCTTGCAAGTCGAATGCACTCACATTTTTGGTGTGTGACGAACCGGTGGTAAAATTATGTGAAACCCATCTCTGATTGACACCGTGGCTTGACTCAGATCAAGCCTTGTGAGCTCTGGACTTTTCTTGCCTCGTGAACTTTCTTCTGTTGTGGGTTTTTATTTTGTCTGGTGGGTTTATCTTGTTTGGGAAACTTTCAAGTGCCTTGTGGACTCCTTGGCTGTTGCTCTGTGGACCAGAATTGGTCTGCTTGTGGCCGGACTTAATTGGGACAGTTCTGGGTTTTTGGTGAAGGGAATTGCCGGGGAATATTAATAAACCCTGGAGGACTTCAACTCCTTGAAGTTAAGCCTGGAGTTCCGTCAGAAGATAAAATAATGAAAAAGATTTTAGAATGTGCAGAAATGAATAGATTAACCTTAAGAATAAAAGATAGAGAGGAATCGATGTATTTCAGGACATAGGGAAGATTTTATGAATGGTTAGAAAAGAAATATGGATAAAAAATGACAGATAAATGAGGGAGATAATAGAAAGGTAAATGACGGAGAGAATAAAAAAGAAATAGAAATCTAGATGATACCAGAGAAAATTGAAAAGGGTGGAGGGAGAAAGAAGAGTATAAGAATAATATACAATTATGATGATAGTATTGATAGATAGAATAAATTTGAAAAGAAATTGAAAGAAAGTATATATGATTAGAATATAAGAATTGCTCGGATACCAAACAAGAAGAATATGATATAACAAAGAAGATAGAAAGGAGAGGGGAGGAAGAGGAGAGGGAGTGAGAGGAAAGGAAGAAAGGGAAAAGGAGAGGAAGGAAGGAAGGAAGGGTAGGGGACAGGAATAGGAGTAAAGGCCAGAAGGGGGAAAGAAGAGAGGAATGGGGAAGAGGAAGGGGAAGTAGGGAGGGAGGAGAGGAGGAAGGAGAAAGTAGGAGAGGAGAGGACAGAGGAAAGGGAAAGAAAGGAGGAGGAGAAGAAGGCTTGTTGTGAAAAGAGGAAAGAAAAGGTAGAAGAGCAACTCCGAATGTAATTAAAATGTCTTATTTTAATGCTTTCTTTAAGGAAAAATATATACATATGTGATTAATTATGTATAACAAAATGTATATTTTATATTATGTGTATAAAAAAAATAAAACTGAAAAAAACTTAAAAAAAAAAAGTTAAGCCTGGAGGACTTCAACTCCCAGAATTCCCCAGCCAGCTTTGCTGGCTGGGGAATTCTGGGAGTTGAAGTCCTCCAGGCTTAAAATTGCCAGGTTGCACCAAACCACTGTTATATGTGTGCGGGTGAGTGAGCCAGGAGAGCAAACCATGATAGAATTCAGGATTCCATATATAATTAAAACTCTCCTGCCCTCCTAGCTGTTTCCAAAATGGACCATCGAAAGAGAGATGTCCCTCATTTTTTTTAATTTAATTTAATTTAATTTTATTTTATATGCCGCCCTTCTCCGGAGACTCAGGGCGGCTTACAATGCGTTAAGCAATAGCCTTCATCCTTTTGTATATTTATACAAAGTCAGCTTATTGCCCCCACAAACTGGGTCCTCAATTTACCTACCTTAGAAAGGATGGAAGGCTGAGTCAACCTTGAGCCTGGTGAGATTCGAACCTGCAGTAAATTGCAGGCAGCTGTGTTAATAACAGGGTGCACTAAACCACTGTACTATCAAGGCTCTTTTTTTGATAGTTTTGATAGGCAATGAGCAGTGAATGGAAAAGTATTTGCCGCCTACCCTTTCCACTTCGTCTGGTCTTTACAATTACGAGGCACATTTCTTTGGATACAAATATTAATGTCACCGGCTTATTGGGTCTTTCTTTTCTCATTGTTCCGGATAATTGTTTTCTATTAGGCTGCCTATTTAATCTGTGGAGGAGGGAGATTTTATGAGTCCCTGGTTCATTTTTTTAAAAAAAAGCTTCCAATAAAGGGGAGTCAATTAGATTATGGAGCTATTATGGACTATGAAGAAATAGAGGACAAAACACGGAGTCTCACTGATGGGGAAGTTAAATATTTATTTCCAGACAGAATAGGGAGATTTGGGGTCTGAGAATGGGGGAGATGGGGGTGTGAGAAGGATCACTTCCTAGACTATAGCATCCAGCCCCAAAGACTGCCATTCTCCTTCAGGACATCATCATCCCTTGGTCCAAATGCAGAGATATTGTGCAAATAGTTGCTGTGAAAGAAAATCACTCTGTCCCCTCTTTTAAATTAAAGAGCTGGTAACAAAGAAAGTGATCAGAAGCAGAGAAGTGATGAATACTAATTGAAAAGAAAAAGGAAGAGAGAGAAAAGGAAGGAAGGAAGGAAGGAAGGAAGGAAGGAAGGAAGGAAGGAAGGAAGGAAGGAAAAAGAAACAAAAAAGAAACAAACAAAGAAAGGGATGGGATGGGATGGGATGGGATGAGAGAAGGAAGGAAGGAAGGAAAAAGAAAGAAAGAGAGAAAGATAGAGAGAAAGGGATGGGATAAAGGAAGGAAGGAAAGAAGGAAGGAAGGAAGGAAAAAGAAAGAAAGAGAGAGAGAGAGAGACAGAGAAAGAGAGAAAGGGATGGGATAAAGGAAGGAAGGAAAAAGAAAGAAAGAGAGAGAGAGAAAGGGATGGGATAAAGGAAGGAAGGAAGGAAAAAAAGAGAGAGAAAGGGGTGAGATAAAGGAAGGAAGGAAGGAAAGAAGGAAGGAAAGAAGGAAGGAAAAAGAAACAAAAAAGAAAGGGATGGGATGAGAGAAGGAAGGAAGGAAAAAGAAAGGAAGAGAGAGAAAGAGAGAAAGGGATGGGATAAAGGAAGGAAGGAAGGAAGGAAGGAAGGAAGGAAGGAAGGAAGGAAGGAAGGAAAGACTGATGGAACAGTAACAGTAACTGAGTTGGAAGGGACCTTGGAGGTCATCTATTCCAACCCCCTGCTCACGCAGGAGACCTGTACTAGGGATTCGAACCGCCAAACTGTGTTGATGTTGAAAGTGAGTAGTAACATGAAATTATTTTTATTACCACCTAGGGAGTTGGGCGGCACAGAAATATGATTAATTAAATTAAATTAAATTAAATTACCATCTTCACCATCTTCCTCTTCCATCTCCATCCTCTTCTCCTTCTCTTCCTCCTTTCCTTCCCCTTCCTTGCCTTTTTCATTCAAAGTACGTGTCCCCGCTGTGAACTCAGCTACAAATTGACGTGATACTTACTTCCTGATTTAATAGGCATATTACACCTGGATTATCCAATTACCTGTTCTTTTTTTTAAAAAAAAAACCAAACACCCCCACATCTTGATTATCCAATTATCTGTTTAAAAAGAAAAGGCCACAATACAGAATGAGGAGGGGAAAAAAAGGAAGAAAATGGGAAATATGAATATGAAATCAAAGTTCATGTTTAGTTTTTACTATTTATTCTGAAGAGTATTTGGACAGTTAATGTGCATTTCTGGTGAACTGAAACAGAGGCAAATAAAATTTTGTGATTAGAAATATTTCGTTGGCTGGTTAGGCTTTTGTCTTGCCATAAGCCATGAGAAATCATACTGCTACATATTTCGAAGTTTATCTCAATTTGGCAACCCGAAATGGGAGAATGATGAAAGTAAGAACAAATAGCAAATTGTACTATTTATTTATTTATTTTATTTATTTATTTATTTAAATAAATAAATAAATTGTACTAATGATTGTTCTAACTTAGGCTTTCTTAGAAAGTAAACAGGACAAACTTAATCCCGGCAAACCTCTTTAATTCCTATGGCTGTAAATTACTTTACAGTCCGCAAGTCTTGATAAACAGTCTTTGTTATATAAAATGTCTAACTTGTCTATATCTTTTTTTTTTTATTGAAAAAGTTTTCAAATACAAATTTTCCCCCCTTTTTTTCTCCCCCCCTCCTCCCTAACCCCCCCTCACCACCCGTCTCCCCTGTGACTTCTTCAAAATAAAAACCTAATTCATAACAGATTATATAATATTTTACCATCCTCTTACTCCCTCCTCCAAATACTGACCCTTGCTTTCTAATAATATTATTAATATTATCACTTCCCCCATTTACCATACATTTCAAAATAACATTCTACTATAACATTGTATAATAACTTCTGATTTAACACAGTAATATTGTTATGACTCCCAATTTAATAATAATCTGCCCTTTATCCTCCCCTATACATATATCTACATATTAATATAACATTTCGAAACTTGTCTATATCTTGTCTGCATCCCTAGCTCCCTACAGTTCTGCAAGGGTTAACAATATCACACGCCCTCTCATTTCCATAATCCTACCTGATTCCTGACTCATCCCCTTTGGTATAAAAAGGACTCTCTGAGGTAATCTTGTTCCTGTTCCAGCTGTGTATCTGTAAGAGATAAACATAAGGTTAATAACTATTGAATAAAAGGCCTAGGATCTATCCAGGTCTATAATAAAAGACTGAAAACAAAATACTCTTTGATTAGTGAGTTATTGGGTTAGAACCATCATCCTTAACAGTCTTTCAGAGGAAGGTTATCAACACCCACCTATCTCACATGGAACGTTGCCAGAGAGCTAATTTCCAGACGCAGGGCAAGGCCAAACTTGGCACAGAGTCACAAACAGAAGTTTCAAATCTTGAATCGGCCCGGTGAACTAATTGCTTCCTGCAAAAGCTCACATCCCATTCACTTCTCTTTTGTGTCTTATGGGAGAGGCCTATCATCTCCAAGCTTTACTCCCAAGTCGACCTTGTTTCCTTAATTGTTTCTGTCTCCTGGCAGCTGTGTGCATACGCACTGATCTGTCCCCGTCCACACACACACACAAACACAGCCAGCCGAGGGTTAAGGAAACACTTTGGCACACACCCAGGTCTTTATCTCCAACTTGGCAGCGATTTACACACCGTCTGCCAAGTGCGTTTATTTCCACAAAACAGAAAGATAAGATACTTAGCGTACAAAAGTCCAATCAGAATAATATTCCTCTCAGCAGTTTCCGGACGAGGCTTTAGTGACTATCCAAGGTTTACTTTTGTTCGTCACAAGGATCACTGGCCATCACCCTCTATTATATAGTCTCTGGGGTGTGGTCCAGTGACTCAGTTCTAATCCCTAGCACGCCTCCTGAGCTGCTGCAATCATTTATCACGCCTTCGGAGGTGTGCGTCCAGGAATGATGTCTCTCCCTCGCTCTCATCCGAGCCACCTGTCTCCCTGCTAATCTCCTCTCCCTCAGCCGGCACCTGAGACAGTGCCAGAGGGGAGGGGCCTGGAGAGGAAGGCCTGGCTGACTCCTCTTCCTCATGCTCGGAGCTTTCTTCCTCCGATGGGACAGGCTCAGAGGGCGGGGCCACAACACGCACACTGGGAACAGGCTCATGCTGTTCTTCTGCCTTGCTGATGTCAGACTCCGGAGACTCCAGAGGCAGCAAAGAACTACCAGATGGCCTTGGGCCCCTCTCTGCCTCCGACTCAGGGCCATCATCCGAGCCTACCCCAGACTCCAGGACTGGCCCGCGTTCCTCCCCAACCTCTTCAGTGTCTGAATCTGCTGGCCGCTGGTGGGCCATAACAATGATGAGATGAGCCACATCATTATAGATTCATCGAACGAACGGATTAGAAGAGACATTCAACATCTTCTAATCCAACTTTTCTCAAATTTGGCAACTTTAAGATGTACGAACTACAATTCCACGCTGGTTGGGGAATTCTGGGAGTTAAAGTCCACACATCTTAAAGTTGCCAGGTTTGAGAAACACAAATCTCATCCAAATAAAAGCTGTTGATTTACAACACGGATTTGGGGATACTGAAGAGAAATACTCCACATGTTGTTGAGGGAAGAGAAGGAGGCAAAAACAAAAGAAGCAACAAAGAAGAGCTGCAAAGCAAGTCAAGGCCAGAAAATGTGAATCTTGATGGATATAATGGAATAGTAGAGTTGGAAGGGACCTTGGAGGTCTTCTAATCCAACCCCCTGCTCAAGCAGGAAACCCTATACCATTTCAGGCAAATGGTTGCCCAATCTCTTTATGAAAACTTCCAGTGATGGAGCACCTACAACTTCTGAAGGCAACTTCTGTTCCCATTGGTTGATTGCACTCACTGTTAGGAAATTTCTGATTGCTTCTCTCCTTGATTAGTTTCCATCCATTGCTTCTTGTCTTTCTTTTTTGGTGCTTTGGAAAATAGTTTTACCCACTCATCTTTGTAGGAGCCCCTCAAATATTGAAAGACTGCTATCATGTCACCCCTAGTCTTCTTTTCTCTAGAACCCAATACCTGAGCTGTTCTTCATATGTTTTAGCCTCCAGTCCTCTAATCATTCTTGTTGCTCTTCTCTGCACTCTGCACTCTTTCCAGAGTCTCAACATCTTTTTAATATTGTGGTGACCAAAACTGGATGCCTCGGTGGTGCAGCGGACTAAGTGCTGTTAAGTGCTAGCACTTAGCTGACAGCTGCCTGCAATTAGTGCGAGTTCAAATCTCACCAGGCTCAAGGTTGACTCAGCCTTCCATCCTTTCGAGGTAGGTAAATTGAGGACCCGGATTGTGAGGGCAATAAGCCAACTTTGTATAGAACAACACCGCTTAGGGGAGGCCAAAAGCCCTAATAAGCAGATATATACAAAAAAGTATGCAGGCTATTGCCCCGACTTCATCATAGCCTATATTAACCCTCTGACCCCCAAACCCTTCCCTTTCCGTTCCCCAATTCTCATCTCCTCATTGGCCATCTTCCAAGTCAGTCTCCCCAGCTTCTGACCTCACTCCACAGGAATGTCCCCCCTCCCATCCCATCTCCTAGGGGATATTATCTACAGAGAAAATAAGTAGGTGAAAAGTCAAACCTTGTCTCCTCCTTTTTATGGCAGCATCAGAATGCTGACACTTTTTCAATCCAACTTCAATTCCTCAACCCAAACTACACCCTACCACACTTAACACCATTTGAAACTCTTCCTTTCCCTTTGTGCAATGAATCAACTTGCCAGTTTGATCAACAGCTTCCAAGGTTTCTCAGAAGCTTTGGAGCAGACGGAAGGTCCCATAAACATTCGGTTTTGATGATCACCTGCTGTGGCTGTTGAGGCCTTCTTCTGCCAGCTACTGTCATTCCCCCCACCCCCTAGGGAGTGCACATCACTTTCCCTTGATTGGCATGCAAAATCCTTCGCTAAGCAATGAGTTAGGGCTGATGCAAATCACCACTGAACTGTCGCTTTGATTACATAGCCTTCTGTCAATTTGATTAAGCCAACTTGACATTTGAAAGGTAGTGGATGATTTTGAAGGTTGGGGAGTAAATTGTGCAACTGGTTGGACCAAAATGCACTGGACAATGAGCCAATTATTTATACCTGATGGGTTTTGTATTTCAATCGTGGCCGGACATATTGAAACAAAACCAGAGGGAAAGGAGCACTTCTCCATCTCGTGAAGGATTAGTACTGCTTTATAAAGCCTTAGTAAGACCACACTTAGAATATTGCATCCAGTTTTGGTTACCATAATACAGTGGTGAAATGTAAAATTTGTTGCTACTGGTTCTGTGGATGTGGCTTCGTGGTGGTGGGGTAAGATGGCTCTCCCCAGGGGGAGAGCCTTCTCTGTGGGGGCACCTACTATCTGGAACGAGCTCCCCCCAGAGATACGGAGGATCCCGGATCTGCGCACCTTCCGCCGCGCTCTAAAGACCTTTTTATTTCACCAGGTGGGCCTGGCCTAACTTTCTCCCTCTTTTTAAACAATTTTAATATTTTAATATTTTTAATATCTTTTAATCTTCAAAGTTTAAATCTGTTTTAAATTGATTGGGGTTTTAATCTGTCTGGGCCAAACTATTTAATTCGATTTTATTTCTGTTTTTTAAATTTTGTATGTATGTATTTTATTGTTGGCTGTTCACCGCGCTGAGTCCTTCGGGAGTAGGGCGGTATATAAATCAAATAAAAGTAAAAGTAAAAGTAATATGACTGAGTGGGCATGGCCAACTTTTTTTTTTTTTTTACTTTTAAAACCTTTTTCTAAGCCGAAGAGGTTGTTAAAAAAAATGCTTTTAAAGCCTCTGACGATCCCAGCTGACTTGCCTGATCGGCAGAGGCTTTGTTTTTACTTTTAAAAGCATTTTTTCTATAACCTCTTCGGCCAAAGGGGTTGTAGAAAAAATGCTTTTAAAAATAAAAAAAAAGCCTCTGATGATTGTGCGGCTCAGCTGGGCAATGGGGGGGGGAACAGGGATTTTTGCTACCGGTTCTCCGAACCACCCGCCTCCATTGCTACCGGATCGGGCGATCCGGTCCGAACCGGGAGCATTTCACCCCTGCTTGGTGGGCGTGGCTTGGTGGTGGGTGGTGTCATGTGACTGAGTGGGCATGACCAACTTTTTTTTTTTACTTTTTTAAAGCATTTTTTAACTACCTATTTGCCCGAACCGATAGATTTTATCCCTACCAGTTTGCCTGAACCGGAGTGAACCGGTAGCATTTCACCCCTGCTGTAAAACTGTATATATTAAAAAAAGGTTGAGACTCTGGAAAGTGTACAGAAAAGAGCAACAAAGAATCTTTAGGGGACTGGAGGCTAAAACATATGAAGAATGTTTGCAAGAATTGGGTATGTCTAGCCTAGTGAAAAGAAGGACTAGTGTTGATGTGATAGCATTCTTCCAATATTCGAAAATCTGGCACAAAGAAGAGGGAAGTCAACTTATTTTCCAAAACACTAGAAGGCAGGACAAGAAGCAATAAATAATAAATAGACATAAATAATCAATAGTTTTCAATGCTGATTACTGGCTTATCTCATAAACAGCAGCACTATCTAAGTTTCATAAAAACCTGGGAAGAAGAGATTTAAAACGATCAGAGTTTATATCTGAAAGAACCCATTAAAGAAAAAAAAAGTTCTATTATGGTTTTCCAAGACCCTTGTAGAAGACCGAGATCAACAAAGAATCACGAAGAGTTCAGTCAGGTTTTTTAATCCAAGTATTAAAGAGGGGTAAGATTCAATGAGAACAATTAACCAGACTTACCTCCAAAAGTCATAGGTCCGTGATGGCGAACCTATGGCACGGGTGCCAGAGGTGGCACACAGAGCCCTCTCTGTGGGCATGTGCACCATTGCCAGCTGCTCTTCTGGTTTCCGGTGTGCACATGTGCGCTGGCCAGCTGGTCTTCACGGGCACAGGAGCGCCTGAAAATGGCCTGAAAAATGGCCACAAAAACAGGCCGTTTTGGGGGGCATTTTCCAGGCCACCATCCGGCTATTTTCCAGGCCATCTTCTGGCCGTTTTCAGGCTGTTTTTTGGGGCCATTTTCAGGATGTTTTTCAGGTCAAAAATGGCCCGAGAAATGGCCTGAAAATGGCCAAAAAAATGGCCAAAAAACAGGCTGTTTTTTGGGGCTATTTTCCAGGCCACCTTTCAGTCATTTTCCAGGCCATCTTCTGGCTGTTTTCCAGATTGTTTTCAGGCCGGTTTTTGGGGCCGTTTTCAGGCTGTTTTGCGGGCCAAAAATGGCACAAGAAACAGCCTGAAAATGCCCTGAAAATGCCCTGAAAACAGCCTGAAAATGCCCTGAAAAACAGCCAAAAAACAGGCATGTGTGTGCTGGCTAGCTGGTCTTCGGGTTCCTGGTGCTCTGGTGCACACACATGCACATGTGTCCCGGTTTGGGCACTTGATGCCGAAAAGGTTCGCCATCACTGTCATAGGTTCTCCATCACTGGTGGTTTTCAAGAATAGACTGGACAGCAGGGGTGAAATCCAGCAGGTTCTGACAGGTTCTGGAGAACCTGTAGCAGAAATTTTGAGTAGTTCAGAGAACTTGCAAATACCACTTCTGGCTGGCCCCAGAGTTGGGAGGGAATGGAGATTTTGCAGTATCCTTCCCCTGGAGTGGGGTGGGAATGGAGAGTTTGCAGTATCCTTCTCCTACCACGCCCACCAAGTCATGCCCACCAAGCCACGCCCACAGAACCGGTGGTAAAATAATTTGGATTTCACTACTGTTGGACAGCCATCTAGCTGTCTAGCTCCTTAGCATCAGAGCGTGTGAATATAATACTGTATATGCAATACTAATGATCTGATAGTCATTTCAAAAAATCCTTTCTTATCAAGCACTTAGAAGCCAAGAGGAACATATGTGCCAAATTTCAAGTTTGTAGGCTTTACCGTTCTGGAGATTTTGTGATGAGTGAGTGGCGTTTGGCTTTTATATATATAGAAGATGGAGAACAATGGAATGGATGGGCTGATAGTCAGAGCATAATAAGATACATTCTTAGGACAGATCAGGCCTACATGAAAATCCAATCCATTGCAGGGGATGCTGCAAAGCGACCTCTTTAAATATTTATAGCATTTATATAGCTGTGGGGTCTTTGGTGCTGTCTGAGCTTGGTTGTTTTCTTATATCTGACAATGTTCCAATGAAAAGTTTGCAAGGAAACAACCAAGCTCAGGGAGCACCAAAGACCCATCACTTCAATCCTCTGCTACTAATGTTCTCTTCTATTTTTTTTCTCCTCTATTTTTATCACTGCCGATCTTACGACCAACTCTGGGCAGCTCCCAATTAAAGATATTTTTGTCTATAGGTTCACTGCATGCAATTACCCAGCATTGTTGTTCTATACAGAGATGTGCCATCTCTTCCAACTAGAGGCTGGAGAAAAGGAGCTGGAAGAGTCAGAAGGGTTCCCCCGAACAGTTTTTCATAGTGTACGAGTGTATTTTCACAGAACATTGATCAGATTTGCATCCTTGTTGATACCTTCATTCAGACTGGAAGGCCTGAAAATCAGCTGATTGGCGTGCGCACACGCGCTGGAGCTGAGCTAGGGCAAAACTCATGTGCCCACAGATATGGCTCCACGTGCCACCTGTGGCATGCGTGCCATAGGTTCGCCATCACGGACCTAGATGGTTGAGAATCTCCATAGACTTTCATCCATATCAACCTTCAAAAAGTGCAAGATGATCTTGAAACGCAACTTAGAGTCAACAGATGTATTCGTTTACTAGATAAGTATCCATGAGCAAAGTTGGGCTCATCATAAACTAAGGAGTTAAATATTCTTTAAATGCCCTTCTTCTTCGGATCAGTTTCCTGGATCACCGGGAACAAATTCACTTCTGACTTTCACTTGGATGAATATGGTTGTTTGCTGGGAGGACTCCAAAGTAAACCAGCCAAACAACTGGGAAAGTATCAGAGATATTTATTGTGTGCTCAGATCCAGGTTTTTAAAGAAGCTGTGGAAACCTGGCAGAAGAAAGTGGGTTTTGCCCCCAAAACTGATGTCACCCAAGCAAACAAAAGGAGATGATCCGAAGGGCACATTGCCATAACGTACAGAGCTGGGAAGATGTTTGAAGGTCAGTCCATTACCTTCTTCATCTTAATGACACTTGATGCCAATATCTGTCAGTCAGAAATGAAGGTTGAAGCTCGACCAGAAAACAAAGCAGAGTTCCTGGCATTTGTTTTTTGTACTTACCAGTTTGGGAACTGCTGGGTTGGAGGCAAATGATCACAGGAGACATCAAGAACTGAGGACCAATTGGTAGGAAGCAGGTGCTCCCTAGGCAAGGTAAAGAGTCAGAGAAGACCTTCCATCAGATTTGCCACAACAGAAACCTCTAAATAGAAAATGATCCTTGGCTCCATTCATTGAGAAAGGTATAGTTTATTAAAGATCAAGTGAATTGCAGTATTGCAAAGCCAGAACTGAGAATTGCATGCCAAAATCCCTAAATTCTTATTTCCACCCTTTTAAATGTCACTCATTGCTCATCGGGGACGTGGTGGTTCAGTGGCTAAGACTTGTCGAAACTTGTCGATCAAAAGATCGGAAGTTCAGCAGTTCTCTAGTGCTGCGTAACGGAGTGAGCTCCTGTTACTTGTCCCAGCTTCTGCCAACCTAACAGTTCAAAAGCATATAAAAAATGCAAGTAGAAAAATAGGGACCGCCTTTGTTGGGAAGGTAACAGCGTTCCGTGCCCCTTTGGTGTTTAGTCATGCTGGCCATATGACCACAGAGACGTCTTCGGACACTGCTGGCTCTTCGGCTTTGAAACAGAGATGAGCATCGCCACCCAGAGTCAGGAACAACTAGCACATATGTGCGAGGGGAACCTTTACCTTTATCATTGCTCATCCCAATATAATCAATCAAGTTTATGAAAGATGTTTTCATAACGGTCAATCCAAGCGCAGTTTGCAGCTCCTTCCTTCTTCCGCTGGGTGACCTTGAGGCAGCATCTTCAGGAGATACAGCGCTTACTTTCATTTCCCCAAGGCTTCTCCCCTTCATTCTCCCTCCCAACAGTTCATGGCAATCTGTTATTGCATGGTGGTGAAGCTCAAGCAAGCATAAGGTGGCAGGTGAGGCCTTCTTTAAAGTTACCAAGTAAGCAACTAAGCTCAGAGAGCACCAAGGACTTCTCGTTTGGGCTACAAATATTCTCCTTTATTGTTACTGACACATTGTCCCAATAGGGTGACATGTTAAGTTATGTACTTGTTCTTGCAGCTCAGGGCTTAGATGAGATGGAAGTATTTAGAGCGGAGAACTTCTAACTGTGTGTAAATATTAACACAGGAAAGAAAACTTGTATGTTTTTGTTTGATGGCATGCTGGGGATTATTTTTCTCTTTCCTTTTGAAAGCAAGGGATTTTGTATTATACATCAAATACTCCTGAGCAATGCAGTGAGACATTGAATATATAAGGGAATGGCTTAAAATCAGAAGCCTTTGCAGACTCAGTAAAGCAGTCCAGAACGTTTCAGGAACCACCATATCAATTTCCACCATCAACATGACACACTTTGGAGCCAAGCAGACTATTCAACAATGACCTGAGATTTTGTTTCATCTGAATGATTTGGAAGAGTTGTTCCTGGTTTGTTCCTTGAGGTGTGTTGGGTTTCTTAGATCTGAAGCGACTCAAATAAATTTCAGCAGATGTGTATGTGTATGCATGTAAATGTGTAAGGGATACCAAAAATGAAGTGACAGAAATATATATACTCATACAACTCAGACGTACAAGCTAACAGGACACCACAGACTAATTAAGGATCCACCAAGAACTCTCCCACCAAACTGACAGGGCAAATTAACAATATATAAACAAAGAGCAAACCCAATTCCCTTCTAGCACTGATGGTGTTGCCTAGTTGGGTCAGGAACCATCTGCAAGGAAACAACCAAGCTCAGAGACCATCAAGGACCCCACAGTCCTCCTCCTCCTCCTCTTTTTCCTTCTCCTCCTCCTCCTCTTCTTCCTCCTCCTCCTCCTCCTCCTCCTCCTCCTCCTCCTCCTCTTTCTCCTCCTCCTCTTCCTCTTCCTCTTCCTCCTCCTCCTCCTCCTCCTCTTCCTCTTCCTCTTTCTCCTTCTCCTTCTCCTTCTCCTCCTCCTCCTCCTCCTCCTCTTCCCATTCCCCTTCCTCTTCCTCTTCCTCTTCCTCCTCCTCAAACCCCACATCCTTCTATCACTGATTATATTACCTAGTTGGGTCAGGAATCATCTGCAAAGAAACAACCAAGCTCAGAGAGCATCAAGGACCCCACACTCGTCCTCCTCCTTTTCCTCTTCCTCTTCTTCTTCTTCCTTCTCATCCTCTTCCTCCTTCTCCTCCTCCTCCTCTTCCTCCTCCTCAAACCCCACATCCTTCTATCACTGATTATATTACCTAGTTGGGTCAGGAATCATCTGCAAAGAAACAACCAAGCTCAGAGAGCATCAAGGACCCCACAGTCGTCCTCCTCTTCCTCCTCCTCTTCTCTGCAAACCCCATTCCCTTTTAATACTGATGATGTTACCTAGTTGGGTAATGAAACCCCAGGAAGAAAACAACCAAGTTCAGAGAACATCAAGAACCTTACAGTTGTCTTCTTCCTCTTCCTCTTCCTCCTCTTCTCACCCCATATCCTTTTTAGCACTGATGATGTTCCCAGTTGGTTGATGAAATGACTGGTTCCCCACAGTTCATCCCAGAGCTACAAACATTTTCTTCCATCAGTACAAAAATATATAGCTCTCTGTGTGTGTTCTTATCCTTGACTCTCCTTTGTTGTAAAACTCGATGGTTTTGAAAGATTATGGAGTACCACTTTTAACGTACAAGCCTACATGGCATTTCTAACTGTACTGCATCTCTCTCCCTTGATTCTTCTCTCTCCGCCCCTTGCCACTCTTCAGAAGAAACACATCAATGGCTGATGAAATGGTATCTTGAGATTGGGTTGGACTTTGATGTAACTAAGAGCAGAACTTGAGAAAGTTGTCTTGAGGTAGAGAAGAGAAGGTCTGAGAAGGCAGAATCGGGAAGCCAGAGAGAAAAATCCATTAAAGCCTTCATGAAGTAGGGTGCATTTGTCAAGATGGCGAAGGCCTTCAGAGTCAGGAGCTTTTGAAAGAAGCAAAGTAGAAAGGAGATCTTTAAAAAAAAATAAAGTATTAGGAGGAGAAACAAAAAAAAAAAAAAGAAATAAAGGAAAAGGAGAAGCTCTGAGCCTGGGCATGAAACTTCAAAGACTATGGATGATGAAAAAAGGTTTTAAGACATTGTAAGTGATAAATGCAACAAACAGAAAAGGATCTCAGAAGGTTATGGGTAGGACAGACCCAAGGCACAATGATAGCATGAATTTCTCCAAGATACATCAGCCATAGGTGCTGAACCCAAGGCTGCATGTGGCCAATGGGATAAGATCTTAAAAAAACCAAACATCTTAAATATTGACTCTGATCAGTGGTGGTATTCACTGACTTTCCCTACCGGTTCGCAAATGTGAGTGCGCACGCGTCCCCCTCCATGCCTACGCCCGGCTTTCCGCACATGTACTTTGCTGGCACACGCGCCTTCTGCGCATGAGCCCAGCATCAGAAACATGCCTAAATAATGGGTGGGCATGCCCACCTGCGATTTCCATTACCAGTTTGGGTGAAACGCTCCGAACCGGCTGAATACCACTTCTGGCTCTGATGCCATTATGATGTTCATGCTTATACTAAATATTTCTTTTATAGGCGATCAGATTTCGTTATAAAAATGTGAGGGACCACAAGAGGAGCCTGGTGGCGCAGCAGACTAATAGCCTGTTATTATCATTCAGCTGCCTGCAATTACTGCTAGTTCGAATCCCGCCAGGCTCAAGGTTGACTCAGCCTTCCATCCTTTCTAAGGTAGGTAAATTGAGGACCCAGTTTGTGGGGGCAATAAGCTGACTTTGTGTAAATATACAAAAGTATGAAGGCTATTGCTTAACTCACTGTAAGATACCCTGAGTCTCCGGAGAAGGGCGGCATATAAATCAATTTAAAAAAAAAAAGAGGCAGCAAGAGATAGATTTCACTGTCATCTAGTGGTGATCCAGATGTTTGCAGTCCAGATGGAAATAATGGACCTTTTCTTAACTTTAGATGGGCCTAGGATTGAAGCAGGGTTGAAATCCAGCAGGTTCTGACAGGTTCTGGTGAACCGGTAGCGGAAATTTTGAGTAGTTCGGAGAACCAGCAAATACCACCTCTGGCTGTGGCCCCAGAGTGGAGTGGGAATGGAGATTTTGCAATATCCTTCCCCCAGAAGTGAGGAGGGAATGGGGATTTTGCAGAATCCTTCCCCTGGAGTGGGGGGGTGGGAATGGAGATTTTGCAGTATCCTTCCCCTGCCATGCCCCCCAAGCTACACAACACCCATCAAGCCACGCCCACAGAAACGATAGTAAAAAAAAATGGATTTCACCACTGGATTGAATGTATCCAGAATCTTTACAGTAGTGGCCAAAATTGTGGAAAACATTTGGGAAAAGTGTATTTTCGAGGTTTGATGGTTAATAACGCCACTTTTTTGGGGGGGGGGAATTTCAAGATAATCCTATTCCACTGCTGGAATGGCCTCGGAATAGCCCAGGCCTTAACCCAATTGAAAATCTATGGAGCCGACTGAAGAAACTTGTTAGTCAGAAGCGACCCAGCAATAAAACCCAGTTAATAGAAGCCATCGTTCAATCTTGGTTTCACATGATAATAGCTGCGGAACTAAAAGGCTTGGTTCACTCCATGGGAAGACATTGTAAGACCGTAATTCATGCTAAAGGTTACCCAACTAAGTATTAACTGACATGGTGATCATTTTGGTATATCTGTTTTTTTTCGATTGTGATCATTTTTGTATATCTCATTTTTTCTACGTGTTTGACTTTTCTTCTTTATACTGTCACTGCTATTCTAATAGCAAATCCTTCATAAACTAACTTTATGTAAGACAAAACAGAAAAAAACAAACAAAAAAAAAACAAATATAGGTTGTGTGTTTTTCTTTTTTAAAAAAAGTCTTTAAGGAATCAAAATTATGCTTCCTATAGCTGAACTTTGGAGAAAACAGATTTGAATAGTAAAACTGAAATTTAAGTGGCGTAGCAACTTCCCGAAAGGTTGATTTCCATGTCAAAAAAATCAAAGGCTCATTGATCAGGTAGATTATTCCTTCTCAGCTGCTTAAAAAAATATGACAGTATGTTTCTTGTATCTGCACAGTAACTGTTTTTTTTTTTCCTTTTGGGATAGATAATAAACTTTGCTCCGGGAGCTATAATAAATATTGCATACCAAGCAATTCCTCCCTCATTTTTTCTTCCTCCTGATTGCCAATCCAAACCCACAATCGTGGCAAGTTTTTCTAGCACTTCTTAAAGAAATGACGGATAGCAAAAACTTTCCTGCCCTTTTTTTCTTTCCAGTTTAGAACACAGAACATAGAATGGAAAGAGTGCAGGAAAGAGCAACAAACTGTTGTAACCCAGGCCCAAGTAGGTAGTAATCCATGCAAACAGTTCCAAAACAAACAGACTTTATTAGAACAGCTGAGAATTAACTCATTCTCAGCGTAGTCCAAACTAAATTAAAATAAACTCTTCTTTTTATATATAATTTTTATTAATATATTCTATACACCAATACACAAATAAAATATACAATCCTGCCACCATGGTATAATCTGATTACATTGTCCATAAGTATAAAGTCATTCCTTTATACATACATATTTGCCATCATATATATATACATCATCATATATCTATTCTATCCCACCTTTTCTGGACCCAATCGTACCATACTTTCCAACTGTTATAAAATTCTGAATCTTTTTTACCATTGATCAATCTAGTTAATCTATCTGATTCCGCACACTCATTAATTTTATATATTATTTTCAAATCTATCGGTAAGTATTGATTTTTCCACTCCTGTGCATACGCTAATCTTGCTGCAGTGATAATGTGAATCAACAAGAACCATATATCTGATTTAACATTCAAAGGTTTTGCCCCCAATAGGAAAATCTCAGGTCTTAATTCCAAATTAATCTGTGTAATTTCCAAAATCCATTGCCGTATTTTTTTCCAATATTTAACCGCCTGTGGGCAGGTCCACCATTGGTGAAAATAGGTTCCATTACTGCCGCCGATAGCCTCCCACCGACCAGTACGCTCCCACAGAGAGGGACTCCTCAGGGTGCCGTCGGCCAGGCAATGTCGGCCGGTGACCCCCAGGGGGAGGGCCTTCTCTGTGGCAGCCCCCGCCCTCTGGAACGACTTGCCCCTGGAGATAAGAAGGATATCGGATCTCCGGGTCTTTCACCGTGCCCTGAAAACTCTTCTTTTCCAGCAAGCAGGGCTGGTGTGAACCCCGCCCCCTTTTTTAGTTTTAATGGTTATTAATTGTTTAGTTTTAATTTGTTAATGGGTTTTAATTCGCACTGTTTTAATTCGGGCCAAAGTATATAATTCTTTTAATTAATTTTAAATTTTGTATTGTTATGTATTTTAGTTTTGGCTGTGCACCGCCCTGAGTCCACTAGGAGAAGGGCGGTATATAAATTGAATAAATAATAATAATAATAATAATAACCGCACTTCCAACAGCAGGCAGATGTCCCGGGAAACATTTTAGCTAATCTCGCTGGGGGGAGATGACACCGGTAGACCATTTTATATATGTTTTCTTTATATGAGGAGGCCATGGTTAATTTCATATTTTTCAACCAAATCTTTGTTTATTTCAACCAAATAAACTCTTCATAACACAAATTCTTCAGTCTAATCACCAACCTTGGTATAATTAGGCAAACCCCATCTCTGCCTCTGACACAGAGCCCTCATCCGGGCCTTCCCCAGACTCCAGGACTGGCCCATGTTCTTCCTCAGCCTCTTTGCTGTCTGACACCGCTGCCAGCTCTGCAGGCTGCTGGCGAACCACAACACAAAGATGATTAAGGAGTTGGAAGCTGAAACACGTGAAGGACAGTTGAATGAAAAGAAAGGCTGGAGGTGACATGATAGTGGTGTTCAGTGGTGAAATCTGAACCGGTTTGCTACTGGTTCGTTGGCTGCGCATGCACGCTGTGCACCAAGTTCATGCGCCATACATGCCAAAAGGAGGCTTGGGTAAGTAGAACAGCGAGGGGGGATCAGCTGTGCCTCACGATTTAGCTTCGCTAGAAAGCAGGATTTCTTGTTTTCTAGCGAAGCTAAACCGCGCGGCTCAGCTGATCATCAGAAATACCGGTTCGGAGGAACCAGTAGCTTTTTTTTAACTATTGGTTCGACCAAACTGGTAGCTTTTTTTAACTACCGGTAGCATTTCACCTCTGGTGGTGTTCCAATATTTGAAGGATTGCCACATAGAAGAGGGAGTCAACCTATTTTCCAAAGCACCTGAAAGCCAGACAAGAAACCATTGGTGGAAACTAATCAAGAGAGAAGCAACCTAGAACTTGTTCTGCCCCAGCTTCGGATTCCCAGAGAATGTGACACACACCAAACTTCGCAAACACTGTTTAATTCCAAACAAACCCCTTTCAAGAATGCAGGCTTCCCGTGCAAAGGGTCCTTATCAAAGTTATTAAGAACAAAGTCTGACAAAGGTTGGCAACCAGCCCAGAAAACCAGATATGAGAAGTTGCTCGCTCTCCAAAATGCTCTGTAGTAATGAGACGTTGTTTCTAACAAGAAAGCACTAGCTGCATGCGACTTAAATAGGCTAAGGGAGTGGCTAATTATCCTCAAGCCCTACTCTCGAGTAGACCTCCTCCTCCTGAGTAGCCACTCCTGCCTTTTGGCAGCCCTGCGTGCTCGAGCATTGAGGAGAGGCTCCTCCACTTCGCTCTTTCCACTTGAAGGAGCCTCTGGAGGTTCTGAAGGCCCTGGCTGAGTCTCTGCCTCTGGCATCACATCCTCTTCGGCCTCCTCGCTGTCCAACACGAGCACCAGCTGCACAGGCTGCTGGTGCGACACCATACCAGCCTCCTCATCGTCGGGATCAGCCACGATCCACGCAGGCCGCTGGCGGGCCACAACAGAACTAAGGAGAAATTTCCTGATGTTGGTTTTGAATTTTAGCTGAGCATCCTAAAGGCACACAGAAGTCGTATAATGGAGCAAAACTCACCTAACAAATGTCTCAATTAGCCACTGAAATATTGGGTTCAACTGTGGTCATAAGTCGAGGACTACTTTTATTTTTTTGGGTCTGTGCCTGAGATTTTCTCAGCCAAAATTCCCATGAGGTGTGTGAACTAACGCCTTCCCATTGTCACTCAAGTGATTCTTTAGCGTTTCCTTAATTTGTTTATTTAGTCTATTTATAAGGCAGTCCTCATTGAGCAACCGCACTTGCGATTGGCAACTCCGTCACTGAGTGCTGTAGTTGCTAAACAGAAAAATCCCACAATCTTATGAGCAAGATATTGGCTACTTACCCAGTGGTGGGTCTCACATAATTTTACCAGCGGTTGGCCCAGCACCAGAAATATGAGTGTGCGTGCCGTCCACAGATGTGTGCGGTGTCACAAAACATGGCAATTCGCTCGGGTGCGCTGTCCAAACGTGTGGCATCAAAAACATAGCAATATAGGATGGGATTGCGCCAGGGTGGGTGGGCGGCCCGCCCCTCACCCACAGGTCACCACTACCGGTTCGTTTGAACCACTCCGAACCGGCTGAATACCACCTCTGTACTTATCTAGGATTGATTAAAAAAAAACCCACGCCTGAACAAACATTGGTGAAAGCAGACTTTAATTGCATTTTATTTTGACTTGACTGCTGTCTCTCTCTGGCTTCACACATGAACACGGTGGTAAATCACAGTTCTCTCTGGTTGATAAAGCTTTAATTCAGTTCTCAACAAGACTTTACAGGAGATTCCCAGACATGACTCCACAAGACAAGAAACTTGATTGCAGACAAAAAGCATGCCTCCAGTCCAACGGTGGATAGATCTTCACTGCAGTTAAGAAGTCTCGAGGTTCATCTGTGTCCAAAGATTAAAGTTTAAAGTCCCTTTCTTCCTCCCTTCTGAATGAATAGTACTTAGTGAGTTACTTGATGGAGATTTGAGATACATTTATGTGACTGTGGGGTCAGTGGTGGGTTTCAATTTTTTTTACTACCGGTTCTGTGGGTGTGGCTGGGTGGCGTGGCATGGTGGGCATGACAGGGAAGGATACTGTAAAATCCTCATTCCCACCCCACTCCAGGGAAAGGTTATTGCAAAATCCCCATTTCCTCCCGATCAGCTGGGACTCGGAAGCCATAGAATAGATGGGGGCGGGGCTAGTCAGAATTTTTAATACCGGTTCTCTGAACTACTCAAAATTTCCACTACCGGTTCTCCAGAACTGGTCAGAACCTGCTGAAACCCACCTCTGCGTGGGGTCCTTGGTGATCTCTGGGCTTTCTTGTTTTCTTGCAGACATTGTGTTACCATACCAGGTAACCAGAGGTGGGATTCACATAATTTACCTACCGGTTCACCCAGCACTGAAAATGTGAGTGCTCGCGCCACCTCCACACATGCACCCAGCCTTCTGCGCATGCACTTTGCTCGCATGGATGCATTCCGCACATGCGCCCAGCCTCAAAAACGTGTGTTGTGGCTCCGTTGCCTGAGCCTGGGCTATCGACAGATGCAGACTCTGAGAGTGAGGGAGAGGAGTTGGCAAGGCCTCCCTCTCCAGGACCCTCCTCTCTGGCAATGCCTCTGGAGGACCCTGAAAGCCAAGAGATAGGCCCAAAGCCAAGCATGTCCCTGCAGCCACAGATGGACAGCGACGAAGGAGATAAGTGCTGGCTGGATCCTCGACAGCGGCACAGGGAGAAGCATGCGCAGCAGAGGGGAAGGCGTGCCAGAGATTAGCTGAGTCACTGGACCACACCCCACAGGGTATAAATGTGGGTGTAGTGGCCGGTTCAGTTTGTGATGAGCAAAAACTAGAAATAATCCATGATCTCTGCATTACTGGACTTCTGCCTGCCTTGTCGGACTGCATTTGGACTAATCCTTGTATTGCTGAAACTTTGCCTGCTTTATCGGAATGCTTGCAGTCTAATCTTTGTTTTGTGTGAGTAAAGTCTGAATTGGCAGCTAGCCACTGGGTTGCTGCCAGCTTTATCTTCGAAGACTTTGTCGTGTGGCTTATTAACTCCGGGCCATCTGTGGGGGTGCGTGTGTGGGACGGGGACAGAACATCGTGCCTAAATAGGACAGCATAGAGCCGGGGTGGGGATGACGAGGGGTCGAGGGCCCACAATTTCCGCTACCAATTCACCCAAACCGGTCCGAACTGGCTGAATACCAGCTCTGCAGGTAGCATAATCCGTGCTATCCCAAAGTTGCTTTTTTTCCCCCTTCAAAATACTTAGTGAACAGTACATTGTCTTACTCTATACGGAATTTTGGTAACAATGATAGTATTAATTAAATATACATAATAATATTCTTTCTGCTTCTCAGATTTACATATACATTGTAATTACTGTATAATGTATTATAGTTTGTAGCAGTATACAAAGTACTGTTTTTTCAAATTCTACTTTCTGTCTCTTACTACCGGCCCCTAATACAACAATAAGAGAGGCGCGGTGGCTCAGCAGCTAAGATGCTGAGCTTGTCAATCGAAAGGTCGGCAGTTCAGTGGTTCGAATCCCTAGTGCTGTGTAACGGGGTGAACTCCCGTTACTTGTCCCAGCTTCTGCCAACCTAGCAGTTCAAAAGCACATAAAAAATGCAAGTAGAAAAATAGGGACCCCCTTTGGTCGGAAGTAACATTTCTTTCTTTCTTTCTTTCTTTCTTTCTTTCTTTCTTTCTTTCTTTCTTTCTTTCTTTCTTTCTGTCTGTCTTTCTTTCTTTCTTCCTTCCTTCCTTCCTTCCTATCTATCCATCCACCCACCAATCCATTTATCCACCCACCCACCCATCCATCTATCCATCCACCAACCTACCTACCATCTACCTACCTACCTACCTACCTACCTATCAATATGCTGACTTTGTAAACCACCCAGAGAGGTGCTGTAAAGTACTATTTTTTTTTTAATTTGATTTATATGCCGCCCTTCTCCGGAGACTCAGGGCGGCTTACAATGCATTAAGCAATAGCCTTCATACTTTTGTATATTTATACAAAGTCAGCTTATTGCCCCCACAAACTGGGTCCTCATTTAACCTACCTTAGAAAGGATGGAAGGCTGAGTCGACCTTGAGCCTGGTAAGATTCGAACCTGCAGAAATTGCAGGCAGCTGTGTTAATAACAGGGTGCATTAAACCACTGTACTACCAAGGCTCCTATGGAGCGGTATATAAATCTAATTGCCATTGCTAGTGCTAGCGCTATTTTTTGCATGACCGTTGCAGCATCCCTATGATGCCGTAATCCAAATTCGGGTGCTTAGCACCTGGGATATATTTATGACAGTCGCCGTGTCCTGGAATCACGTGATCCCTTTTGGCAACCTTCTTACAAGCAAAGTCAGTGAGGAAGTCAGGTTCACTTAGGCAAACCATGTAACAACTGGAGCTATTCACTTAATGGCTGTGACCAAAAAGGGTCATAAATTGGGGGGAAATTCACTTCACAACTGCCCCTCTTAGCAACAGAAATGTTGGTCCTAAGTTGAGAACTACTTGTGTTGTGTTGGCAGAGAGAGCCAGGGTTTCTGTGTCCCTCTGCGTTCAGGTCTATTTATCACTGCTTTAAACACCCTTCCTCTTAGCTACCTCTTTTCCACGGAACACAGAGGTCTCCGGTGGCTTTTATTGACCTTCATGTTAGGATTGATGAGGAACTATTTAGGCCTTATAAAAGAAAGCCAGAGGAAGAAAAGGCCATTGGAGACCATATCAAAGCAGGTGAGCATGCAAGCAAACAAATAACGCCTGAAAGAAATCTAATGTTCCACTAAGTGGCTGCTAGCCAGGACTTTCAAGTCCTGCCTGAACATTTCACCGAACGTGAAATGCAAAAAGAAAGGAAGGCAAAGGTCTGAGATAAACCCTGCGATATCAAGAGGAAGAACACCGGTTTGTCCTCGTCTTATGACAATGTCGGCTGGCGACCCCCAGGGGGAGAGCCTTCTCTGTGGTGGCACCTACCCTCTGGAACGATCTACCCCCAGAGATACGAGTGATCCCAGACCTCCGGACTTTTCGTCGGGCCCTAAAAACTTACTTTTTTCAGTTAGCCGGGCTGGCCTGATTCCATGTTGGTTTTAAAGTTTGATACTGATTTTTAATTGAAATGTTTTAAATTATGGGCCAAATTTCATTTAATTATTTTTAAAATTATTTTAATTTTTGTGTACAAATGTTTTTATTTTGGCTGTTCACCGCCCTGAGTCCGAAAGGAGAAGGGCGGTATACAAATCTAATAAAAGATAAAGATAATTGAGCCCCAGATTTTTGCTGCTAGGTGAGATTGTTGATAAGTGGATTTTTGTTCTGACCCAGCTTCCCAAACACGACAAACCCTCTGAAGCTAACTGAAAGATTCCTTTATTAGGAGTGCTGGCAGCCCCGGCAAAAAGTTTCTCTCTCAATGCAGGCTAACAAGTCCGTCCGTCCAGAAGATGAATAGTTGTCTGCCACATCTATTCATCTCTGCCCCCTGCCTTTTATCCCGAGAGCTAGGGTGGGGTTTCGCTAGTAGCGGTGGCTCTTCCATGCCAAGGACCGGCCCATAGATTTCCACTGCTCTCCTCTCCTCTCCTCTGCCTTCTGTGCATCAGGCACTGGACCCAGCTGTTCCACCTCTTCCTCCTCAGCCACCTCCAGACCTGGGGGGCTGTTGACTCTCCATCTGAGGGCTGATGGATGGCCCAGGCTCCACCTCTCTCTCTCTCTCTCCCCCTCTGAGCTCCCAGGTTGCCCTGTTGCTGACTCTGACTCCCACGCCTCCTCCTTCTCCTCCTCTAATTCGATTGCCATTACCGAATGTGAAATGCAAAAAAGGCAGGACTGAAAGGAAGACAAAGGTCTGAGACAAATCCTGCGATATCGAGAGGAAGAACACCGGTTAGTCCTCAGCTTACGACCATAATTGACCCCCTCCCAAATTTCTGCTGCTAGGTGAGATGGTGGTGAAGTGAATTTTGCTCCATTTTACGACCGTTCTCACCCCATTTTGGGAAGTGAATCCCTGCAGTCGGTCAGTTAATCTGACCTCCCCATTGACTTTGCTCATCAGAAGGTCACAAAAAAGAGGATCACATTTATTTATTTATTTATTTATTTATTTATTTATTTATTTGGTTCAATTTATATGCCACCCTTCTCCGGAGACTCAGGGCAGCTTACAATGCGTTAAGCAATAGCCTTCATACTTTTGTATATACCTGCTTAGTAGAGCTTTTGGGCCCCCCCTAAGCAATGTTCTTTCTTTATACAAAGTCAGCTTATTGCCCCCACAAACCGGGTCCTCATTTTACCTACCTTGGAAGGATGGAAGGCTGAGTCAACCTTGAGCCTGGTGAGATTTGAACTTGCAGTAATTGCAGGCAGCTGGTGTTACTTAACAGCACTTTAGACTGCTGCACCACCAAGGCCCCCATGTGACTCCGGGGACACTGCAACCTGTCATAAATATGAGTCAGTTGCTAAGGGTCGGAATTTGGAGCATGTGACCATGGAGATGCTGCAAGGGTTGTAAGTCACTTTTTTCATTGCTGTTGTAACTTTGAATGGTCACTAAACAAACTGTCGTAAGTTGAGGACGATCTGTACTTTGCCATACATTGAAAACTTTTTGTAAACCAGGTCTCTCTGTCTCCTAGCTTTTGTCTAAATGTACATTATTTTCATGGGACGGCAGTTGATTGGGGCATGTGATTGACTGAGGAGTGAGGGGATGATTTTTGGGGTTTTGATTTACTGAGGGAAAACCCGGACCTCTCAGATTCGGGTTTTTCCAGATGTGCCAGTTTACCTATCCTAGTAAAGAGAACTTTGAAAAATGCTTGCTTCAGAGTCTTTCCTTGGAGCTGGTTTTTTTTCTGGAACACTGACAGCTGGTTCCTCTGAACCGGTGTTTCCGATGATCAGCTGTACAGCGGGGTTTAGCTTTGTTAGAAAGCAGGAAATCACCACTGGACATTAGCCAACGTCGTCTCCTCCGTTTCCATCTATGGGATAGCCATCCCGGAGAAGACATGGATAGGGTTGACGTTCCACAGGAAATCCAGCTGATCTGGTTGTCTTTCTAGTCAATTTTATGACCTTCCTTGCCACCGTTGTTAAGCGAAGAGCTGCAGTGATTAAATTAGGAACCGCGTTGTTAAGTGAATGCAACTTCCCCGTTGACTTTGCTTGTCAGGAGGTGGCAAAAGGTGATCACGTGACACCCCCCCCAGGACACTGCAACCATCATAAGTATGAACCAGTTGCCAAACTTCCGAATTTTGATCGCAAGGATGCTGCGATGGTCATAGGTGTGAAAGCTTATCATTCAGTCTTTTTTTTTTTTCAGTACTGTTGTAACTTTGAACAGTCATTAAATGAATGATTGTAAGTCGAGAACTACCTGTACTTGACTTGGACAGCCATCTATCAGAAATGGACTGTGCAGAAGCAGACAAACTTACTGGACTTTTGCGAGATAGACAAGAATCGGGGTTATATAGGAGCTGGGACAGGTGGTATGCTTGGCTGCAAAAAAAGAAATCTTAAGAAGAATGGAAATATTAACCTTAGTGTGAACGTGGGTAAATATTGATAGGAGCATTGCATGGCAATTGAGAATTTTTTTTTTCTTCTGGATAAACTTTTCTTTCTTTTGATGAGTTGGTTTAATGGAGGTTTGTACTATCTCTAGGCGAAAATTGATACTTTAAAACTCTATATGTATTACATTACTCTCTGCAATTCTATCCGTATTGCTATGCTTTTCTTCTGTAATTTTTAATAATTTTCAATTTTTAAAAAAAAAAAAATAGTACAGGATTCCTGCGAGAGCAGGGGGTTGGACTAGATGACCTTCAAGGTACCTTCCAAATCAGTTCCTTTTATCTAATAGGTCAGGTCCTTTGGCTTCGATCCCCTGCTCATAAAATAACCAGAACCCAAATTTATTTTCCAGGAAACAACTAGAACAACATTTTAGCTATTAATTAATTAGTAACAGAATCTTGAAAGAGCCTGGTGGCGCAGTGGACTAAGTGCTGTTAAAGAGCACTTAGTTGCCAGCTGCCTGCAATTACTGCAAGTTCAAATCTCACCAGGCTCAAGGTTGACTCGGCCTTCCATCCTTTCGAGGTAGGTAAAATGAGGACCCGGATTGTGGGGGCAATAAGCTGACTGTATAAAAAAAGGAACACCGCTTGGGGGGGGGGGCGAAAGCCCTACTAAGCAGGTATATACAAAAGTATGAAGGGTATTGCTTAACGCATTGTAAGCCGCCCTGAGTCTCCGGAGAAGGGCGGTATATAAATCGAACTAATAAATAATAAATAAATAAATAAATAATCAATCTATCAATCTTTAATCTTTGTTTTTACCTGATATTGAAATCTCCGTTGTTCATTCCTCCAGCTATTTCTAGGAGAGTTTCCTAAGCTGTACCCTTTTCACTACAATTTTCTTGTCAATTTTTTTTTATCAGATTGTGCATCTGCCTTTTCTTTATGAAGCCCACCTCTCTCCTGCCATGAATTCAGATTTATTTTTCTTCCCCTTTTTCCCTTGGAACAAAAGAATATAGGCAGTCAAGGAAAAGACCCAGTGGCGTGTTAAATGCAACTTGAAAATGTTACAATGCTGGCTTGAAATTTACACGGGGTTAGCTTGGCCCAAACAAGACGAGAAATCATCATTTATTTATATTGTTATTTTTTCTCCCTGATTTAACCTTTATTTGACAAGGAAGCCTTCTGAAATATTAATTGCCTTTCCCTCACTCAACCCACTTCCAGTCTTGCAGAACGCGAAGAAAAAGGAAACAGCAGAGAAATACCTGCTGACAATATTGTTGTAGGCTGGGGATCCTTGGTGGGATGGGAGAAAATGCCAAAAGGAGAAGGAAAAAGCTTGGATTTCAGAGCAAAGTCCGGGTTTCAGTAGAAAAAAGAAACCCACAATAGACTTCTTAGGCCCAGGATTAGTACTTTTTTTCCCCTCTCCCCCCCACTTTTTTTCCTTTATTAAAAACAAAAGAGAAAGAGAGACAGAGACAGAGAGAGCGAGACAGAGAGACAGTGACAAGGAGAGACACACAGAGAGAGACACAGAGAGAGAGAGACAGAGAGAGAGAATGAAGGATAAATGATAGGTAGATAAATGATGGAAAGAAATTAAATAAGATAGATAGATAGATAGATAGATAGATAGATAGATAGATAGATGATAGATAGATAGATAGATAGATAGATAGATAGATAGATAGATAGATAGATAGAAATAGAGAAAGAGATGATAGAAAGAGATGAGATAGATAGATAGATGATAAATACAGTGGTGGGATTCAGCCGGTTCGGGCCGGTTTGGACGAACCGGTTGTTAAATTTCTGGCTAGCCCCACCTCTTCCCACCCCGCCCCTTCCAGGAGTCCCCACGGATCCCGTTTTTGCTCCCATGAGGCTGCAGGGAGGCCCCCATGGCCCATTTTTGCTCCCAAGGGGATGCAGGAGGCCGAGTGCTGCCTGTCACACCCCTGGCCACGCCCACCATGGCCACACCCACCCACCCAGTCATTAGGGCAGAGAACCGGTTATTAAATTATTTGAATCCCACCACTGGATAGATAGATAAATTAACTTCACCCATGCCTCTTTCAAATTCCATTCTGTTACTTTAGGCCTATTTCTTCAATTTGTCGGGGTGATTTTTAATTTTAATTTCTGTTTTCTAGAATGAAATATGGATACATGTCTCGGATGAAACAGAAATGGAGAATCAATGAATCAATTAAATTATATACTGGAAGAGCAGGATATTCAGTGGTCTTTTCTCTTTTTCTTCTCCTCCTCCTTCTTTTCCTTCTCCTCCTCATCCTCTTCCCCTTCCTCCTCCTCCATTTCCTCCACCTCCTTTTCCTTTCCTCCTCCTCCTCTTCTTCTTCCTCCTCCTCCCCCTTTTCCTCCTCCTCCTCCTCCTCCTCCTTCTCCTCCTTCTCCTTTTCTCCTCCTCTTCTTCCCCTCCTCCTCCTTTTCCTCCTCCTCCTCTTTGAAGAACTTGATTCCACCCCCTTCTTAGTTCTTTTGTCAAGATAGCTCTCCCAGGGAATTGATCTTGAAAAAGAGAGATGCAATTGATTATGAGTTTCTCTCTGCCTACCAAAAACCGATTGAGTTATTCTGTCTCTGCATTTATAACAGGGCTTAAATTTTTTAGCACTTCTGCAGCATATAGAATGCCCATAACTAGGGCCTAACGCAGCTTTCTGCATAGCCTCGCTAACTCAAAATTGTCCCGGAAAAGAAGTATCCTTCTTTTCAATTATAAGGTTCTCTTCCTGCTTTTACTTCAGAATTATATGATGGAGAATCTAAGCTGCAGGAAGTGAGCGTGCAGGATGAATATGCGTGCAAGACAGAGGAACAGGGGTGGTCTCCTGGGGGTTCGGCAGGGTTTGGGCGATCCTCTTGGTAAGGATCGCCGGGTTTTGGCAAACCCCCGGATTTGTCACCCATGGCTGGCCACGCCCACCTTGCCTCACCCCTCCCAGGAGTCTCCACGCAGCCCGTTCATCATTCTAGATAAGTGCAGGGGCTGCACGGAGGGTCTGAGAGGGCAAAAAATGGGCCTACCAGAGGTTCCAGAAGTCCAGAAATGGGTCTTTTCTGGTCTCTGGAGGGCTTCCAAACCCCGGGGAAAGCAGTTTTCACCCTCCCGGGGGCTCGAGGAAAGTCTCTGAAGCCTGGGGAGGGTGAAAAATGCCCCCCACCCCACCGTGGTACAGGCGGCCAACTAGGCCATGCCCACCATGGCCACGCCCACCCAGCAATGGGGCAGCCAACCTGTTGCTAAAGGATCTGAAGCCCACCTCTGCAGAGGAAGAAGATGGGAGTCTTTCAGTCTAAGAGTATTGTTTTTGTAAGAAGCTTTGTGTTCAACTGTAAAACAAAACCAGACATAACAGAACAGAATAACGGAGTTGGAAGGGATCTTGGAGGTCTTCTAGTCCACCCCTCTGCTTAGGCAGGAAACCCTACACCACTTCAGACAAATGGCCATCCAACACCGTCTTAAAAACTTCCAGTGTTGGAACATTCACAACTTCCGGAGGCAAGTTGTTCCACTGATTCATTGTTCCAACTGTCAGGAATTTTCTCCTTAATTCCAGGTTGCTTCTCTCCTTGATCAGTTTCCATCCAGGTTTGTCCAGATCCTGTCAAGTGGCCTATCTATAGCTTAGTTAAGACATTACAAAAAATGCTCCCAAATCTCTTCTTTTAATTTTTTTGAAGGGCCTGCAGCCAGTGAAAGCTTCTCTCTTTTGCGTGGGATGGACAAACAATATTTACGGGCAGCGCAAAGCTCTGCCTTCAGCAATTTCCAAGGTCAAACAAGAATAAATGGTCCAAGCCAACCCATGAAATAAGGGAAGGGAAAGGCCATCGTTCGACTTAACGGGGGCTGCCAGAACATTTCAGACCAGTGCAGTGTTCAGGGATAAAATAGAGTTTTAATTAAATGGAACACGCACAGTGGAACGAGGCTGGGGTCTGAACGCCAGAATTGCCCTCTTCCATTTTCGCGCAGTGTAGACTCAGAGCCTACCGAACGGAGCGCTAATAGAGATATAAGTTTTCTGAAATGGCCCTCAACAGCTGAATAGCTCCGATTCCCAGGAGGAATCGCGGAACAGCCTGCACCAAATCAACTCAATTGCAAAAGGCTTTTTAAAAAACAGATCACCCAACTCCGTCTCCTGCATCCTCCTGAATGAAAGCGTTGAAGAAGCCTTCAAAAGTTATCCCATCCAGTTGAAATGGCCACCCTGGCAGTACTTAAACAGAGTAGAATAACAAGAGTTGGAAAGGACCTCAGAGGTCTTCTAGGCCAACTCCCTGCTCAGGCGGAGGGGGCTTGCAATCTGAGAGTCCTCCTGGATACGCAGCTGTCCTTGGAGGAACATCTGACGGCTGTAGCCAGGGGGACCTTCTGTCAGGTTCGCCTGATTCACCAGTTGGGGCCCTTTCTTGATCGGGATTCCCTGTGCACAGTCACTCATGCCCTCGTCACCTCTCGCCTGGACTACTGCAACGCTCTCTACATGGGGCTCCCCTTGAAGAGCACCCGGAGGCTCCAACTGGTCCAGAATGCAGCCGCACGGGAGCCGCATGGCGCTCTCATACAACACCTCTCCTGCGTGAGCTGCACTGGCTCCCAGTGGTCTTCCGGGTGCGCTTCAAGGTGTTGGTTATCACCTTTAAAGCGCTCCATGGCATAGGACCTAGCTATCTTCGAGACCGCCTGCTGCCACCGACGGCCTCCCATCAACCCGTGCGCTCCCACAGAGAGGGCCTCCTCGGGGTGCCATCAGCCAAACAATGTAGGCTGGTGACCCCCAGGGGGAGGGCCTTCTCTGTGGGGGGCACCTACCCTCTGGAATCAGCTGCCCCCAGAGATAAGGAGAATCCAAGACCTCGGTGCCGTCCGCCGTGCCCTTAAAATTTTCTTTTTCCAGCAAGCCGGGCTGGCCTAACACTTTTTAAAATGTTTTTAATTGTCTGTTATTGTTTTTAATCATGGGGCCAAATTTATATATATCTTTTTAATTGTATTTTAATGTTTGTAGTTTATGCTTTTACTTGGCTGTTCACTGCCCTGAGTCCTCAGGGAGAAAGGCGGTATACAAATTTAAAAATAAATAAATAAATATGCCAGGGGTCTGCAACTTCAAAGAGACATTTGGACCCGTTTCCCACAGAAAAGAAAACACCGGGAGCCACAAAACCCTTCCTATGCCTGACTATTTCTTGAGTGGCCACAAAACTAGCATATGTAGTTGAATTAAATGTTCTGTTTTCTTCTGAAACTTTTCTTTTCTTGGATTTATCCATGGTTGGCCTACCGAGGGTTGAAAAGCTCAATAAATCGTGTGCTGGCAGTTGATGCACATTGGTTTGTTTTGTTTTTGTTTTTGTTTTTATTAAATTTGTATACCGCCCTACTCCCGAAGGACTCAGGGCGGTGAACAGCCATAAAATAAAACATGTAGATACAAAATTTAAAATAGAGATAAAACTAATTAAATAAATTTGGCTGAAACATTTTAAAACCCCAATAAATTAAAACCAAATTTAAAATTCCATTTAAAAGAGGAAAAGTTAGGTCAGGCCAGCTTGATGGAATAAAAACGTCTTAAGCGCGCGACGGAAGGTACGCAGATCCGGAATCCTCCGTATCTCCGGGGGGAGCTCGTTCCAGATCGTAGGTGCCCCCACAGAGAAGGCTCTCCCCCTGGGGGCCGCCAGTCGACATTGTTTGGCCGACGGCACCCGGAGGAGCCCCTCTCTATGGGAGCGTACTGGTCAGTGGGAGGCTATTGGTGGCAGCAGGCGGTCCCGTAAATAGCCATAAATTGGTGGTTGTGATGCATATTTTGAGTGACAGGGAGCTGCAGCAGAGGAGTGAAAGAGCCACATGCGGCTCCAGAGCCACAGGTTGCTGACCCCTGCCCTATACCAGCGATGGCTAACCTTTTTCTCATTGTGCACTAAAAGTGTGCATCCACATGCATGATAGCATGGACGCATGCCGGCACCCATAATCCCCCCACGCATAGGCACACAACCCCCCATGCTCCCCCTGCCCCCCAACATGTGCACGCAACCCCACCACCTTCCCCCCAGGCATGGCCACATGTCTCCTCTGCCCCCCATTTTGGGCCTAGCAGGCCTCCCTGAAGCCTCCTGGGCCCAAATATGAGCTGTGTGGGGGCGCACCATCCCCTCGCCCCCCCTTTTGGGCCTAGCAGGCCTCTCTGCACTCTCCTGAGCCCAAAAACAGGCCATGGGGTGGCGCGCCACATTCCCCCTCACTGCCCTCCACGCATGCGCATGAGACCTGTGCCCCTCCCACATGTGCCCTGCCTCCACGCACATCCTGAAAATCAGCTGGTCGGCAGGAGACACACATGCATACGCAGTGGAGCTGAGTTGAACGACAGCTCGTGTGCCCGAAGAGAGGCTTCTGCATGCCAGCTGTGGCACGCGTGCCATAGGTTTCCCATCACGGCCCTATAGAGCCTTGGTGGAGCAGCGGACTAAAGTGCTGTTAAAGTAGCACTTAGCTGCCAGCTGCCTGCAATTACTGCGAGTTCAATTCTCACGAGGCTCAAGGTTGACTCAGCCTTCCATCCTTCCGAGGTAGGTAAAATGAGGACCCGGATTGTGGGGGCAATAAACTGACTTTGTATAAAAAAAGAACATTGCTTAGGGGGGGCCCAAAAGCCCTACTAAGCAGGTATATACAAAAGTATGAAGGCTATTGCTTAACACATTGTAAGCCGCTCTGAGTCTCCGGAGAAGGGCAGCATATAAATCGAACCGATAGATAGATAGATAGATAGATAGATAGATAGATAGATAGATAGATAGATAGATAGCAGTTCAGACCAATTTCCTTTTTTAAATCCTCCAGTTGATACAGCAGCCACAACTCTGAAGGCAAGCTATCTCACTGGTTAATTGTTCTCCCTGTCAGGAAATTTCTCTTTAGTTCTACGTTTGCTTCTCTCCTTCGCATTCCAAGTTTTATATTTTTCATCTTTTACAAACATGTCAATGCGTGAACACCGTGGCACCTGCGTGTCATACATGTTGATACAAATAAAATAGTATTAATCATATTGGTTTCATTTTAACAAGCTTACACAATTCTAGTAATAATATACATATTTTTTTATTAAATTATAATCTTTCGTTATTCAGTTGTTCAATATTTCAATGTGTCATTTTTATGCCAATCACCCTATTCCAAGTGCCATACCTTTTAATACAAATAGAATATTATCAATCATATTTATTACATTTAGCAAGCTTGTATAATTCTAATAATAATACAAACATGTATGTTAAATTAAAATCTTCCATTATTTGCTTGTTCAACTTGAAAACCTTCATTATTTTGTTATTCAATATTTCAGATATGTTATTTTTATGTCAATCGCCATATTCGGCATGTCATACATTTTAATGCAGCTGAAATATTTTTAATCATATTTGTTACATTTAGCAAACATGCACATATTCATATTGTGAATATTTCATGACTTGTTTAATCAGTAGTTCAATATATTATTTTTATGCCAGTCGCCATATTATTTAAGTATACCAAATAATATCATCAGGGACACGGTGGCTCAGTGGCTAAGATGCTGAGCTCGTCGATCGAAAGGTCGGCAGTTCAGTGGTTCAAATCCCTAGTGCCACATAACGGGGTGAGCTCCCGTGACTTGTCCCAGCTTCTGCCAACCTAGCAGTTCGAAAGTCCATAAAAAATGCAAGTAGAAAAAGAGGGACCACCTTTGGTGGGAAGGTAACAGCATTCCATGTGCCTTTGGCTTTGAATCATGCCGGCCACATGACCACGGAGATGTCTTTGGACAGCGCTGGCTCTTCGGCTTTGAAACGGAAATGAGCACCGCCCCCTAGAGTTGGGAATGACTAGCACATATGTGTGAGGGGAACCTTTACCTTTAATAATACCGTCATTCAAATTCTAATTTCCCCTCTTTTTATTACTTCTCCTTATTAGCTTTTCTCCTTGATTAGTTTCCAACCATTGCTTCTTGTCCTGCTTTCAGAAGATTTGGAGAAGAGGTTGACCCCCTCTTCCAAGGACCTTGAAGGCAGGACAAGTCATCTGTTGCATTCTTTGGTCATTGACCAAGGAAGGGAAGGAAAGAGACAATGGGAGAATCGACTGTGAATTTAATCACTGAGTTGTGATATTTTGACCCTTGGAACTTGGCATGCTTCTTTCGACAAAACTTCCTTCAGTCATCCAATCAGGAAGGACCATTCATCAGGAAATTTTTGACGCAGACTTTAAATTTCAGGCTCCTCACGGTGAAAGAGAATAACTGATGAACGGATCTCACACTGTTTAGAATTTTAAATGATAAAAATTGAGCCAAAGTTAGAAAATTATTATTATTATTATTATTATTATTATTATTATTATTATTATTATTATTTATTATTGAATTTGTATACCGCCCTACTCCCGAAGGACTCAGGGCGGTGAACAGCCAAATAAAATACATATAATACAAATGTTAAAAAAATATTAAAATACAATTAAATAATTGGCCCGGAAACAAAATTTAAAACACCCCAAATTCATAAGACAAATTTAAAATTTAAAAATTTTAAAAGTTATTAAAAAAGTTTAAAAGAGAGGTTAGGCCAGGGTGGCCTGCTGGAAAAGAAATGTTTTGATGGCACGGCGGAAAGCGCGCAGGTCCGGGATCCTCTGTATCTCCGGGGGGAGCTCGTTCCAGATGGCTGGTGCCCCCACAGAGAAGGCTCTCCCCCTGGGGGCCGCCAGTCAACATTGTTTGGCCAACGGCACTCGGAGGAGCCCCTCTCTATGAGTACTGGTCGGTGAGAGGCTACTGGTGGCAGAAGGTGGTCTCGTAGATACCCTGGTCCTAAGCCCCGGTCCTAACTAGACTTATATGCTGCCCTATCTCCGAAAGGACTCAGGGTGGCTCACAACAATAAAACACACAAAGTTCAATTTTTAAAAAATACCCAATAAAACTATAAAAACCATTAAAATGTTTTTTAATGGTACTGTACTACCAAGAGCCTTGGTAGTACAGTGGTCTAAGGCACCCTGTTATTAAGCTGGTTATTAAGCTGGTTATTAAGACCAGATGCCTGCAATTACTACAGGTTCGAATCTCGCCAAGGCTCAAGGTTGACTCAGCCTTCCATCCTTTCTAAGGTGGGTAAATTGAGGACCCAGTTTGTGAGGGCAATAAGCTGACTTTGTATAAATATACAAAAGTATGAAGGCTATTGCTTAAGGCATTGTAAGCCACCCTGAGTCTCCGGAGAAGGGCAGCATATAAATCAAATTAAAAAAAAAAAAATCCCCTCTAAAACCCCTTCAGTCCAAGCCAGCCAGGCGGAATAGCCATGTTTTAAGGCCACGGCGGAAAGAGCGAAGGTCAGGGGCCACCCGGAGGCCCAGGGGGAGCTGATTCCACAGGGTAGGTGTGCCCACAGAGAAGGCCCTCTCCCTAGGGGTCGCCAGCCGACATTGTCTGGCTGACGGCACCCCAAGGAGGCCCTCCCTGTGGGAACGCACCAGGCGATGGGGAGCAGTCGCTGGCCGCAGACGGTCCGCCAAATACCCCGGGCCTAAGCCATGTAGGGCTTTATAGGTGATTACCAGCATCTTGAATCTCACCCGGAGGGCAACTGGTAGCCAATGCAGGTCCCGCAGGAGGGGTGTAACATGAGAGTGTCGGGACACTCCCATCACTATCTGTGCGGCCGCATTCTGCACCACCTGAAGCCTCCAAGTGGTCTTCAGGGGCAGCCCCATGTAGAGAGCATTGCAGTAGTCAATCCAGGAGGTGACGAGCGCATGAGTGACTGTGCCAGTGGTGGGTTCCTCCCGGTTCGGTCCAGTTCGGCCGAGCCGGTAGCGGTGACGATATGACATTACCGAACCGGTTCTCCCACCCACCCCGCCCTCCCACCCATCCACATTATTCTTACCTTTTATTTGGTCCCACCCCCAATCTATTGCTGCCTCCTGAGTCCCAGCTGATGACTAGAGGGAAAAAAAACTGTTTAAACTCTTGCCGCGGGGCTTCAAAGGGCCGCCCTACAGCTGATCAGTATTAAAAGCAAACAAATGAGTCGGGTCGTAAGTGCGAGGACTGGTCATAAGTGCGAGGACCTTCCAGAAATGACTCTGACCAGCTAGCCACGCCCACCTAGTCACATGACCTCCAAGCCACACCCACAAAATAAGCCACGCCCACAGAACCGGTAGTAAAAAAATTTAGAACCCACCCCTGGACTGTGCATAGGGCATCACGGTCCAGGTAGGGGCGCAACTGGCGCACCAGATGAATCTGAGCAAATGCCCCCCTGATCACGGTCATAACATGATCTTCCAGAGTCAGCCGTGAATCCAGGAGGACGCCTAAGTTGCGCGCCCTATCAACAGGGCGCCCTATCAACAGGGCACAAATTGGAGCTCTTTTTTTTAATGTGATATGGGAGCAATGTGTATTTGCCTTCAGTCATGAACAATGCTACCATTTAGAATGCAATCTTTGCAACAGAACGTCTGAAGGCCATCTTGAGAGTATTGGAAGTGAAGGTGGCTCTTAGATGAAATAGTTTGTATAGGGAGTTGGTTTCTCTTTATAAGATTGGTTTCTCATTTTTATTTTTCTGCAGGCAGGAAAAAAAAAATCCAAGGCAAAGGTATCTCCAACGGTACCTATAGTTCCTGATGACTCCGTGAGACCCCCATGCAGATTTCTTGAGGTGCTACCTATAGTAAGTTCTTTGCCATTTCATTCATTTTTCCCCCCACCCCAATTTCCTAATCAAGCTTGAATCCCTGTAATTCTCCATCCAAGTATTAACTAGGACTGATCTTGCTAAGGACATCTGAATGCTACCATTGGACTGTAGGAAGTTAGCACCCATCCCTCTCCTAGGAGGGTGGGATATTTTGGGAAACATTAAAAGGGCAGAATGTTTCCCCTAAAAGGGAGGCAGAAACTCACCCCCCCCACCTTTGTCAATGGGCCGTTAAGGCCTGGGTCAGTCTATTCTACATAACAAAGAACTAGCTCCTTCTAGCAGAGCCATAATAGGAATTGCCGGAAGCCCTTTCATTACATCATCACCCAGCACGGCTCAACCAAGCCTGGGACACAGACAACCTATAAAGTTACCCCTGCATGGCCCCATGGGAATCTGACAACCAATCAGAATACAAGCTCAAATTCAAAGCTCAACAGAAGGTATAAATCTCTTTCTCTCACCCATGTGCTTTTTGCCCAGGACCTCAAACCATGTGGTCCTGTCCGCCATTAAAAACCATCTTTCCAATCAGCCCCCGTGTTTACAGTGTCTTTCTCCCCACTTGGAACTGAACCCAGAAGGATATTTCTTCCAACAGGATGAAGGGATAGATGGGGAACTCATCGAATTTGCAGATGACACCAAGCTGGCAGAAATAGCCAACACTCGGGAAGATAGGTATAAGATACAGAAGGATCTTGACAGACTTGAACATTGGGCACTATCTAACAAAATGAAATTCAACAGTGAAAAAAGGAAGGTTCTACATTTAGGCAAGAAAAACAAAATGCACAGGTACCGTATATGTGGTACCTTGCTCAATAGTAGTAACTGTGAGAGGGATCTTGGAGTCCTAGTGGACAACCATTTAGATATGAGCCAGCCGTGTGCAGCAGCTGCCAAAAAAGCCAACACAGTTCTAGGCTGCATAAACAGACGGATAGAATCAAGATCACGTGAAGGGTTAATACCACTTTATAAGGCCTTGATAAAGCCTCACTTGGAATACCGTATCCAGTTTTGGTGGCCACAATGTAAAAAAGATGTTGAGACTCTAGAAAGAGTGAAGAGAAGAGCAACCAAGAGGATTAGGGGACTGGAGGCTAAAACATATGAAGAACGGTTGCTGGAATTGGGTATGTCTAGTTTAATGAAAAAAAGGACTAGGGGAGACATGATAGCAGTGTTCCAATATCTCAGGGGTTGCCACAAAGAAGAGGGGGTCCACCTATTCTCCAAAGAACCTGAAGGCAGGACAAAAAGCAACGGGTGGAAACTAATGAAGGAGAGAAGCAATTTAGAATTAAGAAGAAATTTCCTGTCAGTTAGAACAATTAATCGGTGGAACAACTTGCCTCCAGAAGTTGCAAATGCTCCAACATTGGGAATTTTTAAGAAGAGATTGGACAACCATTTGTCTAAAATGGTATAGAGTTTCCTGCCTGAGCAGGGGGTTGGAGAAATTTCTTCTTAGTTCTAGTTCATATTTGTACGCAGACATGAAATATCCACAAACAAACCATCAAGGTCAGAGTACTCCATGGAACCCACAGTCCTCCTCCTCCTCCTCCTCCTCCTCCTCCTCCTCCTCCCTCCTCCTCCTCCTCCTCCTCCTCCTCCTCCCCTCCTCCTCCTCCTCTTCCCTGCACACCACACTCCCTTCTAGCACTGATGATCTTGCCTAATTTGTTTATGAAATGTCTGCAAGAAAACAACCAAGCTCATAGAGCGTCAAGAGCCCCTCATTTCAACTCTGAGCTACAAATATTCTCCTTTATTGAAAGCAGTTAGTGGAATTGACGGAGGACCAAGGATGTCAGTTGAATACCTAAATTAATATTCCATGTGTCTAACAGCATTACCATGAACTATTAATCTGCTGTAGCATTTGGACACAAATTCGGTCATTTCATCCTCCAGATCTATTTGGAATAAAATCCTTGTCCTGAAAGACACAATTTGTCTATTATATTTTATTACAGTATGGACATTTGTGGACCATAGCCAAGATCACCAGATGCATGGATTTGGAGCTTCATCATTAGATGAAGATGGAACTGTGGAGCAGGAAGAATTTTTGGACAACATCTAGTCTACCCCATCCATTATTCAACCTCATTAAAGGAGATAAGCTATTCCACAGCCAAGCAGGTCACATTGTTCAAATGTTTCAATATCTACGGGGCTGCCATCTAGAAGAGGAGGTCAACCTATTCTCCGAAGCACTTGACTGCCCTATTTTTGAACTCAGAACTTTCAGCATATCTTTCTGCTCCACTCCCAGATCCTGGCGAAGGCAAATAAAGTCAAGGAAAGAAAGCCAAATGAGTTATCTCCAACACCTTCTTTCATTTTCCACAGAGAAACCAGCAAAACGTCTCAAACAACGATCCTCAAAATTTGCAGCAAATCCATCAATCAAGCGGCATCCGGCTTCTTCTCTCCGAGTCCTTATTTTTATGCACCCCGAAGCATCGGAAAGTTTGTTCCGTTCACTTTTTTGCATGCCACTCCCTGTTCCAAAAGTAGAACTAGTGGTTTTTGTTTTGTTTTTTTTAATATCAAGTCATTCAGAAACCATGCCAAGGAAATAGAAATGGACTTGCGTCAACATCAGTATGTAGAGGATGATAGAAGCACTCAAATTTATAGAAAATTTAAAAATCAATTAACATGTTAGCTTCAGAGGAGATATTGTAAGCTGTCCAATGTAATAAACTCAGCAATGCATGGCATTACTTCCTTCTATGAAGAGCCTGAATAAATAAGACGTTTATGGGGGTGTGGGGGAGGAAAGGAGGGGGATGGGATCTCAAATGAATATCCCAAGAACTGAGGAATGAGAGGAGGGAGGGAGGAGGAGAAGAAAGCTAAAGAGAAATTGAATTTTTACTTTGCAAGTTTTTTTTTTTAAAAAAGAGAGTTTAGTGGTTGTGGGGTTTTATGCATAATTTATAAGAGAAATTGGCCAGTTCACTCAGGTATTCACCATATCAGCTTTGCAGAAGAAGGAGGGGAAAAAAGATTAAGCAACCTAACTTTCTTTTAATTGAAATCAAATATAGGGCTGGGAGAAAATATCCAGGACTTGCGAATGAAAAGCAATTCTACCACATTTGGAAGTACATAGTTAGGCTTGCCAGGTGTCTACTATTTGAGTGGACAGTCTGCTTTTTTCACATTATGTTCACTATTTTTTTTCACAAAATAGTGGACATTTTTTTTTATTCAAAAGCTTTATGATGAAATGGTACGTAATCCAAAGCTGTACAGTCTAAGAGAATAAGGATAGGAGAATCGTGTTTTTTTCATAAGTTAGAATGAGACAAAGATCGAATATCCATTGAACTCGATTCTCCGAAAAAATTAATGATGAGATTAAAATAAAAATATATGATAAAATGATGTACAGTTCACATTTTTAAAATGTATTGTAGCTTGTGTCGACTGACCTAAAATGGCGTCGAGTGATGAGAGTGACAGCGGCGAGATTTCGAATTCTTTAAAACGAAAGAGAGGAGTGTGCAAATACACCAAAGACTGGGAAGCTACTTTTGCATGGATTACCAACAACGAAACCGACAGAACAAATACGACGACCTACTGTAAATTGTGTCAGAAATCGTTCACAATTGAATATAATGGTATAAAAGCTGTCACACAGCATGCAAGCACAAAAAATCATTTAGATAAGGAGAAAATAGCTTCCAGCAACAAGCGAATCAATTCGTTTTTCATTGTTAAAGACTCCCTGTTAAAATGTTTGTAAGAAAATATATAATTTAATTGTAATTTTTTTTTATTTTTTTACTACTTAACCCCACCCACCCCCCCACCCCCACTTGTTCGCTATTTTTTGGAAGCAGACCTGGCAATCCTAGTAACAGTAACAGAGTTGGAAGGGACTTCGGAGGTCATCTAGTCCAACCCCCTGCTCATGCAGGAGACCTACACTAGGGATTCGAACCGCCGAACTGCCAACCTTTCTGATCGACAAGCTCAGGCGTCTTAGCCACTGAGCCACCTAGCCAAGCACAGTTTACTTGCAGTTCAGTCCCACTTTTGTTACACAAAATAAAAGGAGGAGTTTGCAATCCTAAAAAAAAAAGAATGGGAGCACAATGGAGACTTGTCCCAAAGGTCTTTTTTTCAAGAGGCAAGTGGACTTTCTTGGTTCGTCTTTGAAGACGTTTCGCTTTTCATCCAAGAAGCTTCTTCAACTCTGAACTGAAGAGCTGAAGAAGCTTCTTGAATGAGAAGCGAAACGTCTTCAAAGACAAATCAGAAAGTCCACTTGCCTCTTGAAAAAGCATCTTTGGGACAACCGTGACCTGGATGACGGAGAATCTCCATAGACAATGGAGACTTGGAGTCCAGCTAAAGTTAAACAGAAGAGCAGAGTGGGGAGGGACCTTGAAGGTCTTCTAGTCCAACCCCCTGCTTAGGCAGGAAACCCTATACCATTTCAGACAAATGGTTGTCCAATCTCTTCTTAAAAGCTTCCAGTATTGGATCATTCACAACTTCTGGAGGCAAGTTGTTCCACTGATTAATTGTTCTGTCAGGAAATTTCTCCTTCGTTCTAAGTTGCTTCTCTCCTTGACTAGTTTCAACCCATCGCTTCTTGTCCTGCCTTCAGGAGCTTTGGAAAATAGTTCGACTCCCTCTTCTTTGTGACAGCCCCTCAAATACTGGAAGGCTGCTATCATGAAGAGCCTTGGTGGCGCAGCAGACTAAAGTGCTATTAAGTAGCACCAGCTGCCTGCAATTACTGCAAGTTCAAATCTCACCAGGCTCAAGGTTGACTCAGCCTTCCATCCTTCCGAGGTAGGTAAAATGAGGACCCAGATTGTGGGGGCAATAAGATGACTTTGTATAAAAAAGAACACCGCTTAGGGGGGCCAAAAGCCCTACTAAGCAGATATATACAAAAATATGAAGGCTATTGCTTAACGCATTGTAAGCCGCCCTGAGTGTCCGGAGAAGGGGGGCATATAAATCGAACCAATAAATAAATAAATAAATAAATAAATGTTACCCCTAGTCCTTCTTTTCATTAAACTAGACATACCCAGTTCCTGCAACCGTTCATATATTTTAGCCCCCAATCCCCTAATCATCTTCGTTGCTCTTCTCTGCATTCTTTTTAGAGTTTCAACATCTTTTTTGCATTGTGGCGACCAAAACTGGATGCAGTATTCCAAGTGTGGTCTTACTAAGGCTTTATAAAGCGATATTAACACTTCATGTGATCTTGATTCTATTACTCTGTTTATGCAGCCTAGAACTGTGTTGGCTTTTTTTGTGGATACCGCACACTGTTGGCTCAGATTTAAGGGATTGTTCAGTGGGATTCCCAAGATCCCTCTCAGCGTTACTGCTATTAAGCCAGGTTTCACCTAATCTGTACCTATATATTTGATTTTGCTTGGATAAATGTAAAACCTTATTTTTCTCCATATTGACTTTGGTTCAAGTCTGTCGAGATCCATCTGCATCTTGAGCCTATCTTCTGGAGGGTTGACTGCAGTGGTGAAATTCAAGTTTTTTTACTACCGGTTCTGTGGGTGTAGCTTGGTGGGCGTGGCCGGGGAAGGATACTGCAAAATTCCCATTCCCTCCCTGTTAAGGATATTGTTGTTGTGTTACCAACCAGCAGAGTGTAGAGCACAGAGAAACGTTGCTGAGAGCAATGAATAAGAGATGTGAAAACTGGTTTAACAGAAGTTTACTTTATAGTGAGTGGAAAAAACAATCTCATAGTCTTTAAATCAATCCAAGTCTTTGCCAGTTAAATCAGTCCAGTGATACAAAAACTCTTCTTACTACACAAACAGTAGTTGGTTAGAATAACAAACTCACTCTGGTTCACAAACCACGATGATAGCTGATCCATCCAACGATGATAGCACAATGATAGCAACTCCACACACTATGGTAGCTTATCATCAACTGAATACTTTACAGTACCTTTCTTAAATACGTTTACAACTAGTGATTATCTATACAGTATGACTCAGCATTACAATGAATCAACAGGAAAACTTTAAAGTCACACAATACATATTCATATTAAAGTCACAGAACACATATATTGCCTGGACAACTTGTTAGGCTCAAACCATATCTCCCTACTCCTGGGGGGAAGGATATTGCAAAATCCCCATTCCCACCCCACTCCTGGGGGAAGGGTATAGCAAAATCTCCTTTCCCACCCCACTCCAGGAGAAGGATACTGCAAAATCCCCATTCCCTTCCTACTCCAGGGGAAGGAAACTGCAAAATCTCCATTTCCATCCCACTCTGGGGCCAGCCAGAGGTGGTATTTGCTGGTTCTCCGAAGCACTCAAACTTTCCGCTACCGGTTCTCCAGAACCTGTCAGAACCTGCTGGATTTCACCCCTGGTTGGCTGTTCCTGCCAGTGTATTGTCGTCAACCCTATACTATTTCAGACAAATGGTTGTCCAATCTCTTTTTGAAAGCCTCCAGTGATGGTGAACCCACAACTTCTGAAGGCAAGCTATTCCCACTGGTTAATTGTTCCCATTGTTTGGAAATTTCTTCTTAGGTCTAGATTGCTTCTGGAACTAAGGTTGACCTCCTCTTCTTTGTGGCAGCCCCTTAGAACTTGATCCTTCTGAACTTCACCAGTCTGTCCAGTTATTCCACCAACCTGGAACATGATAACTACAGTACACACACAATGATTCTGCTAACTATTGATGGTAAAAAAAAATATCTCCACAAATCTTAGAAAATGTCTTACTGTACAATAAATTGCTTCATGAAACCATACCAGGACTTGAATTTCTGCCAAGTTGGATTCTTTCTTTATCTATCAGAGAGTGAAAAGGAGATAAAATAATCAATACTTTTTCATTTTTGAGCTGAATCTCAGTAATAGGCAGAAGAATTACATTGCTTTGATTTTATTTCACTCCAGTATATTTCACGCAATCAAAATTATTGGTCTTAAAGATTGCCAAAATGACCGTCTCTCTCTTTCTCTTTCTTTCTCTCTCGTTCTCCCTCTTTCATTCTCTTTCATTGTCTCATTCTCTCTCTTTCTCTCTCATTCGCTTTCTCTCTTTCATTCTTTTTCATTCTGTCTCTCTCATTCTCTCTCATTTTCTCTCTCCCGTTGATTCTCTCTCTTATTTTCACTCTTTCCTTTTAATTCTCTCTCTTTCATCCTTTTTCATTCTCTCTCATTCTCTTTCATTCTCTCTCTCTTTCTCATTCGCTTTCCCTCTCATTCTTTTTCATTCTTTCCCTCATTTTCTTTCTCCCTTTCTTTCTCTCATTCTCTCTCTCTCATTCTCTCTCTTTCATTCTCTCTTTCATTCTCTCTCTCTCTTTCATTCTCTCTCTCTCATTCTCTCTCTCTCTCTCTTATTTGCTCATCCGGCTCTGATGCAGAGCCAGATGAGGACTCTGCGTCAGAGGCAGAGATGGGGCCAAGGCCATTGGGTAGTGACGTACGGACTCCAGAGCCTCCAGAGACTGATAAGAGTGAAACAGAGGAACAGGTGGAGCCTGTTCCTAATGCACCATGAGAAGAGCTGCCAGAAGGCAAGAGCAGCTCAAGCAAAGAGGACAACTCGGGAGTAGGGCCAAGAGATGATTGGCCCCTCCCATAAGGCTTAAAACAGACCAGCAACGGCGTTTGGGCTTTGCCGAAAAACAACGTTGGTAGCTTCGTCTTCTTCTTTGTCTACGTTTTGTATTTATTTTTGTATCTGTGACTTCTGAATGTTTGCCAAGAAAGGCCTTTGGCAGTTTGCCTAATTGGACCAAGGTTTGTGATAGGACTGAGGAATTTGTGTTGGGAGGAATTTGCTTTAATTTAGTTGAATGACGCTGGAGAATGAAGTCATTCTCAGCTGTTCGAATAAAGTTTGTTTGTTTTTTCACTGACTGATTTTCCTGCTACTTACTTGGGCCTGGGTCACAACACTTCCCAGGTCAAACACAACCCTGAAGCGGCCCTCAATGAAATCGAGTTTGACACCCCCTGGTATAGGGTTTCCTGCCTTAGCAGGGGGTTGGACTAGAAGACCTCCAAGGTCCCTTCCAGCTCTGTTATTCTGGTTTATTTTTTTTCCCTTTTATAAGCCTTCGGCCATCAAGAAGACCCCGACAGTCCATTTCCCGATAGTTGCAAATAAAATTAAGCCACACGACCCTTTAAAAAGTTTTTTTTTTTTTTAAGGAGGGAGGCAGCAAAAAAAATCTATCGACCGAGACTTGAGTCCGCTGCAAATGTAACTTTAGAAGCAGCCGCTCAGTTTTCTGGCCCATTAGTTTGCAAAATACTCCTCTGTGCCAGGCTCTTCCTTCGTGCGGGCTTTGTGTTTTTTTGCACAAAGCACCTGGTGAAAGCTTTTCAACACTAAATCCCTGCTTTGTGGATTGGAAGGAAAGCGGGAAGAAAGAAAGAAAGAAAGAAAGAAAGAAAGAAAGAAAGAAAGAAAGAAGGAAAGAAAGAAGGAAAGAAAGAAAGGCATCAGGTGAAACCGTAGTGAACCCGAGTTGTTGGCGAGCCTCTAATTGATAAGAAGGAAGGCTAATATTAGATAACAAATAAACAGTCTATTGGGCAGGCATTTAATTAAACAGCAAATTAATGCGGTAATGACCTACTGGAACTAACAGGCAGAAATGTTTTACCGGTGGCTACATCTGGAAGGGTTCACCCTTCCCTTCCCCACCCGCAATTCTCTCCTTTAGAAACGCATTAAGAAAACACACATTCGTTTCAATAGTTAGATTGGAGGACTTCGGGTTTTTCATCTAGCAAAAGAGTCCTGCAGGTACAATTTGGCTCCCGAGGAAATTCGGAAGTAGAATTCGATTTGAAATTCAGGGAACAGGGGCATGGTTTATCCTTCCCTGAGGCAGGACAAGGGAATATTGGGCTTCCTATTAAGAAAAGAAATGATAAGGCTGCTGCGTTCTTCAGATATGGGGATAGAATAGAATAGAATAGAATAGAATAGAATAGAATAGAATAGAAT
>NW_026844028.1:100360241-100412020 GCF_029531705.1 Pantherophis guttatus | reverse complement strand
ATAGAATAGAATAGAATAGAATAGAATAGAATAGAATAGAATAGAATTCTTTATTGGCCAAGTGTGATTGGACACACTAGGAATTTGTCCTAGATAAATAAAATACATTAATCAAAAATAAAAAGATACAACACTTAGTGATAGTCATAGGTTACTAATAAGCAGTAAAATCATACTAGGAAACAAGCAGAACAATATAAACTGTAAAAATACAAGCAACACAGTTATAGTCATAAGTGTCTCAAGTGCATAAGCTCACAGTATATATATAAACAACACGTAATAGGTCATAAATCATAGTTATAACAAGTAATCATAAGTTACAAGCACCAAGTGATAAATCATAAGAAACCAAAAGGAGACGATAGTGGGGGAGACAAGAATATGAGACAAGAGGAGAAATTAGAGTTGTGGGAATTAGGTGTTCAGCGGAGTGATGGCATGGGGGGAAATGCCTAGTCTAGTTGTTTTGACATGCAATGCTCTATAGCAGCATCCTGAGAGGAGACGTTGGAATAGATTATGTGCAGGATGTGAGGGGGTCTGTAGATATTATCTCAGCCCTCTTTCTCCTAACTATACTATATTTGAAGTCTCTACCAGTCCCGTTTGGTGGTTGTGTCAAACCAGACAATTATAGACGTACAAATGACAGGCTCAATAATTCCTCTGTAGAACAGCAGATCCTTGGGCAACCTGAGCTTGACCCAAGAAGAACGTTCTTGATTCTCCCTTTTTAATGATGGTTCCAGTGGTGGGATTCAGCCGGTTCGGGCTGATTCGGGCAACTAGTAGTTAAATTGCTGGTTGGCCCTGCCCCTCCCTGCTCCACCCCGCCTCTTCCAGTAGTCCCTTCGCTCCCCATTTTGGCTCCCAGGTAAGTTCAGAGAGGCCTCCTAGGCCCAAAATGGGGTGTGGGGAGTGCAGCGCAGCCTAGAATTAAGGAGAAATTTCCTGACAGTTGGAACAATATATAAAAGGATTCAGCACCGCTGTTCTACTGGTTGTTTACCAGATGAATGATTTTAAAGGAGAGAAAGGCATTTGTCTACCCGGAGAAGACAAATAGAAATCCTGATTTAATTTTGCTCAGATCTGGGATGTGCTGGCTTCTAAAATGACCATCGCCTTTTATCAACCAATACAACCAGAGCACATTTTGTGGACTTGAAGCAATCAGGGAGCACCACTCTGAACGAAAGAGCCAAGAAGAGGATGTTTGATTGCATTAAGATCAAGGAAATTCTGTAAATATGTCAAAACCTTGACTGCCTCCGTCATGAAGTTTTGCCCATTATCACCTTTGCCAAAGCAGTTTTCACTCATGCAGAAAACTTCTGCTGAAAGATTCAAGGTTCTGGCATTCGAGAGCCACAGAGGTGGTTGCATACCAAAGCACGCATACACACATACACACATAGAGATAGGAAACTTGCAAAGCGTGGCAAGGTGCTTCCCCCGCCCCCCAGTTTTGTGTCCTCTAAAGTCAGAGGTTCTTAAACTTGGTGACTGTTCTGCCCCAGCTCTGGATTCCCAAGGATTGTGACACACACCAATAGTCCTTATCAAAGTTATAACGTACCAAGAATAAACAAAGTCCGGCAAAGGTTGGCAACCAGCCCAGAAAACAAGATACGATAAGACACTCACTCTTCAAAAATGCTCTTTAATAATTACATGTTGTTTCCAGCAAGAAATTACTAACTGTGTGCGACTTAAATAGGCTAAGGGAGTGGCCAATTATCCTCAAACCTTACTCTCGAGGAGACCTCCTCCTCCTGAGTAGCCTCTCCTGCCTTTTGGCAGCCCTGCGTGCTCGAGCATTGAGGAGAGGCTCCTCCACTTCGCTCTCTCCACTTGAAGGAGCCTCTGGAGGTTCTGAAGGCCCTGGCTGAGTCTCTGCCTCTGGCACCACATCCTCTTCAGCCTCCTCGCTGTCTGACGCGAGCACCGGCTGTGCAGGCTGTTGGTGCAACCCCACACCAGCCTCGTCATCGTCGGGATCAGCCACGATCTGCACAGGCCGCTGGTGGGCCACAACAGTGACACGATGACCCCATCAAATGACAAACAAATTTGAGTGACATCGACCTCTCCCCAAAACAACAACAACCAATATTTCACTGGGGATTAGAATCGTGCAAGAAATAAAATAATATCACACTTATTAAAAGTTGTGGAACTTTCATCCAACTTTCTTGGCTTCGGCTAACTTTGATCTGCAGCACTATTGATCTTCTTACCATTCAACATTCCCCCCACCACCACCCAATCCAGGTTGAAAAATAGCAGATTAAAAATGCCGGATGTTACTAGCACAGATATTCAAAGACTATTGATATGCTACGATGTAATGCATTGGAAGTCTCCAATTTTCAGAAGACCGTAGAACTTGGAATAATAGCATTGGCAAGGACGTAGAGGCCTTCTAGTTCAAATCCCTGCCGAAACAGGAGACCCTTTACCATTCTGGACAAATGGCTGTCCAGACTTTTCTCGAAAGCCTCCACTGATGGAACAGCCACAACTTCTGAAGGTAAATCATTCCACTGATTAATTGTTCCCACGGTCAGAAAATTTCTCCTTGGTTCTAGGTTGGAACCAGTGGTGAAATCCATTTTTTTTTTACTACCGGTTCTGTGGGCATGGCTTGGTGGGCATGGTGTGGCTTGGTGGGCGTGGCAGGGGAAGGATACTGCAAAATCTCCATTCCCACCCCACTTCAGGGGAAGGATACTGCAAAATCTCCATTCCCTCCCCACTACTGGGGGAAGGATATTGCAAAATCTCAATTCTCATCCCACTCTAACTGCGGTGCTCACACAGAGCCTTGGGGAGGGTGAAAAATGGGCCTATTGGAAGTTCAGGAAGGCTGGAAACAGGCCCATTTCCGACTTTCAGAGAGCCTCCAGAGCCTGGGGAGGCCATTTTCGCCCTACCGGACGCTCGAGGAAAACTTCCAGAGCCCAGGAAGGGCAAAAACGCCCCCACCCCCACTGTGGTGCAGGAGGCCGATTAGGCCACACCCACCATGTTCACGCCCACCCAGCAACTGGGCAGAGAACCTCTTGCTAATGTTTTTGAAGCCCACCCCTGTATCACACCCCTAGTTCTTCCCTTTGTTAGACTAGACCAATGATGGCTAACCTTTTTGCCGTCACATGCCAAAAGCGGGAGGAGCATGGGGGATCGCTGGTGCGTGTGGCCCCATCCATAATTCAATGTGCCCCGCCCTCCCGCACATACACACATCACCCCCCACACTTCCCCCTGCTTTTGGCACGCGATGACACCGTGGGCCCGGCAGGCCTGTTTTTCCCCCTCCCCAGGCTCTAGAGGCTTTCTAGGAGCCTTGGGAGGGCAAAAACAGCCTTCCCTATCCCCCCGGATGCCTTCCGGAGGCCGGAAACAGCCAGTTTCCCAATTTCTGGTGGGACCGGAAGGCCTGAAAATAATTTGCCCGGTGTGCACATGTGCGCTGGATCTGAGCTAGGGCAACACTTGCGTGCCCACCAATATGGCTCTGCGTGCCACCTGTGGCACTCGTGCCATAGGTTCGCCATCACGGACTAGACATACCTAGTTCCCTCAATGGTTCATCATATGGTTTAGCCTCCAGTCCCCTAAACTTCTTTATCGCTCTTCTCTGCACTCTTTCTAGGGTCTCAACATCTGTTTTGGTATCATGGTGACTAGAACTGGATGCAGTATTCCAAATGTGGTCTCCCCAGTGTAGTATTCAAGGGGTACGATCCATATTTAGATTGTTTTACCAGAAAGCGAAATTCAGGTGCTTGCCCTAGGCAAAATGGGAGTTGGTCCCAGTTTTCCTGGACAAGTTTGATCTGCTGGAAAAAACACGCACACACACAAACACACAAAGACACACAAAACCCACCCCATCCCAAGTTGTTTGTAACTCCTTTGGGATATTGGAACCTGGATATCTTTAGAAAGTAAGGCAGATGAACATATGCAGGAAGTGTTACCTGGGGAAAAATAGGGATGAACCATTATTTAAGTCCAGAACCATAGGATAACATTTGGAAAGGGATTAGTCAGATGCTATCCTAGTTCACTGGAGGAGGAGGAGGAGGAGGAGGAGGAGGAGGAGGAGGAGGAGGAGGACGAGGAGGAGGACGAGGAGGAGGACGAGGAGGAGGAGATGGATGGGAGGGAGAAATGTGGAAGGAGAGGAGGAGGAAGAGTAAAAGGAGAAAGAAAGTGAATATGGATTGGAGGGAGTAAAAGGGGAAAGAGAAGGAGCAGGTGGATGGGAGGGAGAAGGAGAAGGATGGAAGAAGAGGAGGAGATGGATGGGAGGGAGAAGGAGAAAGATGGAAGGAGAAGAGGAGAAGATGGATGGGAGGGAGAAGTGTGCAAGGGAAGGAGGAGGAGGAAGAGTAAAAGGGGAAAGAGAAGGAGAAGGTGGATGGGAGGGAGAAGGAGAAGGATGGAAGAAGAGGAGGAGGAGAAGATGGATTGGAGGGAGAAGTGTGGAAGGGGAAGAGGAGGAAGAGTAAAAGGAAAAAGAAGGAGAATATGGATTGGAGGGAGAAGGGTGGAAGGGGAGGAGGAAGAGTAAAAGGGGAAAGAGAAGGGGAAGGTGGATGGAGGGAGAAGGAGAAGGATGGAAGGGGAGGAGGGAGGAAGAGTAAAAGGAGAAAGAAGGAAAAGATGGATTGGAGGGAGAAGGGTGGAAGGAGAGGAAGAGGAAGAGTAAAAGGGGAAAGAGAAGGATAAGGTGGATGGGAGGGAGAAGGAGAAGGATGGAAGAAGAGGAAGAGATGGATGGGAGGGAAAAGGAGAAGGATGGAAGGAGAAGAGGAGGAGAAGATGGATGGGAAGGAGAAGGGTGGAAGGGGAGGAGGAGGATGGAAGAAGGGTAAGAGGAGGAGGAGGTGATGAGTTTGGCCTACAAGATATTTGGTGAAATGAAGTCCTTTTTCTGCATTGGATCCCTTCATTGCCACCTCTTTTTCAAAAGACAATAAAAGAAACCCCACTGCATGCACTCCCTTTAAAATTCCTCTTTTTTAAAAACAACAAACAAAACTCTGCTATGATTTGTTGCAAACTTTTCACCATCACCCTTTGCAAAGGTGATGCCCCTGACAGGTTGCTTCCGACAAAAGGACCAGGGGATGCGTGAACATCATGATGAATGCAAACAGAGTAAAAAGGGCCTAACCCTCCTTCTCTCCAACCCAGCACACAGCGCAGCATTTTCAATATATATTTAAAATAACAAAGCTCGACCTCCCCCACCCACCCACAAAAAAATAGGTCCTTTATTCCCCCTCCCTCTTTCCCAGAAACTGGCAAAATATGCTTTGCGATCTCCGGCATTTTGCATCGTGTCAGTCGGTGTCAGAGGCTTCAGGGAAGGTAATATAGGAGATGAATGAAAGTCTATCATCTCGGAGCCCAGATGAAAAAGTGACAGCTCATAATGAAAAGAAAAATCGTTTCCATTTGGAGCCTCTGTAAGTAAGAAAATGAGGGAGCCTTGGGAACTGCCAAGCCTGAAACATCATCTGTTTTGACAGACGGGTCCAGAAGTGAAGAAAGTGTCCAGGATATCATTTGCGGAGTAATATGGGAAATAATTGTCCCAAAGGTGCTTTTCTTTTCTTTTTCTTTTTTTTTCTTTTCAAAAGGCAACTGGACTTTCCTTGAAGACGTTTCGCTTCTCATCCAAGAAGCTTCTTCAGTTCTGACTGTCGTGGAAAAATCCAATCCACAGAAACAAAAGACAGCAACACAAACCAGTGGTGAAATCTAAAATTTGTTACTACCGGTTCTGTGGGAGTGGCTTGGTGGGTGGGTGGGGGTTAATGTGACTGGGTGGGCGTGGCCAATTTTTTTTTTTAACTTTTAAAACCATTTTTTCTACAACCTTTTCGGCGAAGAGGTTGTAAAAAAATGCTTTCAAAAGGCTCTGACGATCCCAGCTGAGTTGACTGAGGCTTTTTTTCTTTTAAATGCCTCTGCCGATCAGGCAGCTTAGCTTCGATCGTCAGGCATCATCTTGGATCGTCAGCTTGGATTGTCAAACTCAGCTTGACGATCAGGTAACTCGGCTTGGATCGTCAGAGGCATTTAAAAGAAAAAAAAAGCCTCTGATGATCGTGCAGCTCAGCTGGGCATGGGGGGGGGAGCAGGGATTTTTGCTACCGGTTCTCCGAACCACCCGCCTCCATCGCTATCAGAACGGGCAATCCAGTCCGAACCGGGAGCATTTCACCTCTGACACAAACGAATAGTTCTTCCTTTGAGATTCAGAGGTTTATTTCAGTAATAATTCGGAACAGAAACAACCATCGTAATACAACTTGCATTAATAACCCATTGCAATGAGATCCACTGACATAGCTAAGTCCAGCAAGGATCAGCTATAGGCCAGTGGCCTCGAACACATTCCTAGGTATACTTTTTATACTCTTCTACACACATTTCTTCTACACACAATTCAGGAATGCGGTGGCTCGGTGGCTAAGACGCTGAGCTTGTCGATCGAAAGGTCGGCAGTTCAGCGGTTCGAATCCTTAGTGCCGCGTAACGGGGTGAGCTCCCGTTCCTTGTCCCGACTTCTGCCAACCTAGCAGTTCGAAAGCAGGTAAAAAATGCAAGTAGAGAAATAGGGACTACCTTTGGTGGGAAGGTAACAGCGTTCCGTGCGTCTTTGGTGTTGAGTTATGCCGGCCACATGACCATGGAGACACCTTTGGACAGTGCTGGCTCTTTGACTTTGAAATGGAGATAAGCACTGCCCTCTAGAGTCAGGAACGACTAGCACATATATGCGAGGAGAACCTTTACCTTTTCCTTTATGGATGATAGCAGGCTCCAGAAGAAAGAGACATGAACCAAAGTTTTCAGCTAGGATGGTTTCAAAATGTATCAGAACTCTTTGTAATCCTGCTGAGCTGTTGCTCATTGTGAAACATGATTTTGTAAAGTATTTGGACGTCTGCCTTTGGCGTTTAGTCATGCCGGCCACATGACCACAGAGATGTCTTCGGACAGCGCTGGCTCTTTGGCTTTGAAATGGATATGAGCAACGACTAGTACATATGTACGAGGGGAACCTTTACCTTACACCAGGGGTGAAATCCAAATTTTTTACCTACGCTTCTGTGGGTGTGGCTTGGTGGGCGTGGCTTGGCTTGGTGGGCATGGCAGGGGAAGGGTACTGCAAAATCCCCATTCCCTCCCCACTCCTGGGGGAAGGATATTGCAAAATCTCCATTCCCACCCCACTCTGGTGCCAGCCAGAGGTGGTATTTGCCAGTTCTCCAAACTACTCAAAATTTCCACCACTGGTTCTCCGAACTGCTCAAAATTTCTGCTACCGGTTCTCCAGAACCTGTCAGAACCTGCTGGATTTCACCCCTGTCTTAAACACATTTCATAACTTACTTCCTTATTCTTTCTTACTGACTTAGTTAGTACATTACATAATTAGTTAGTTTCTACATACATAGGTGTACATCTGAAGCCTCTATCCATCTGCCACTTTCCGTTCCTTCTTTTTCACATTTTCAACCTTCTACATCCAAATACTTTGCAAAATCATATTTCACAATGCGCGGCCCCATTGCAAACTGGTAGTAAAAATAAGTAGAACCCACCCCTGTGTGCGAGGGGAACCTTTTTACCTTTACAAGGACCTGGAATAAGCAAATGTGGATATTTAAGGACATTAAATGTATTGTTGTATGATGTAAGCTGTTCCAAGTATAACTACCTTTTGCAATTGGCTGATTCTGATTCTGTAATTATTATTATGATAGGTACAACAATGTGGAACCACACAGCTGCCAGTTCCTTAGCTGGTGTTGGCCTTCACACACATCGAGTCCTTCCCAAGAACCGAAGATGTGGCATAGTACAGGTGCAGATCCAAGCCGTGTGGCTTTTTGTAACAGACAGATGGAAATTTCGTCCGTGTTGTTATTATGATCAAATTTCACAGAGTACCAGCAAAATCTGGCGGCGCCCAAAGAGATTAAGAAAAGACTCCAAAAGTATTTGGAACACCATCCGGTACAACGTGATAGGAAAAAATCAAGTAGGTGACCTTGAACGAGTTGAGGCATGGAGGAATAGGTGTCTTTTGGCTCTCCCCCATATTCATTTTAAAAATGTTATTTTATCCGCTGCTTCCTTTCATCTGCGCAGAATGATATGAGTTTGGGTAGGGGCCTGTAAGCTTTCTCCCTGCAGACATGTAAATGAATGCCAAGCTAATTCACAATGTGGGGAAAAAAAATAGAAGAAATAAGAAAATCTGGAGTAGATTTGGTAGGCAATATTTTACTCATCCCTTGGATTAGGTAACATCTGTATTCCGTATTTTAACTGGAAATATTAATAAGAAAGAATGTCAGGCTTCTAAGCTGAATCTCTTTAGTTGGACTCAGTCACTGTTGGGAGTAGAGTTGACAGCTCCATAGAGTGACTGGTTATTGACTTCAGTAAAGTTTTAATTTTTATTTTAATTTCCAAGCCTAGTTCTCAGTCTTGAGATCTCCTGGTGGTTTTTCTTCCAAATACGAACTAGGTGGGTACATAGTTTTTTCAAGAACAGCCAAATCCTTGTGTCAACTCGTAAAGCATTCCTTGTCTGCTCTCGAGTTGCCATAGGCAGGAGGGGGGAAAACTGACGGAGCAACATGGCAGCAACCAGAAGCACATTCCACACATATCTTTCTCAAGGCTACAGCCTAGGTTACCAGAGCCAGCTGGAGAGGTGTGTTCTCTACAGCCCGCAAAAGTGCTCCATTGGAGAATGTGATTTATGACACACTCTGGGAGGAGGGAGGAAACAGGGTCATAGTTGGGACATAAATTACGTGGGGCAGAGCTGACTCCACTTGGGTATGTGCCGACATGTTGCTCCTAATAAATAACTGGATTTCTTTTGAAACTTGGCTCGAGGCTCATGAATTAATTAGGGCATCTGTCAGAACCCTGACAGCTTGCAGATGACTGCAAGGAATACAAATCCTTCCATCCTTCACCATTCAGTCAGAACTGAAGAAACGTCTTGGATGAGAAGCAAAACATCTTCAAAGAACAAACAGGAAAGTCACCTTCTGAAAAATCACCTTTGGGACAAGGCCTGAAGGACTGAGAATCTCCATAGACAAACAGCTAGGTCATTGGTCTTGGTCTTATTTAAAACCTTTAAACCTTTAAAAAGTGGGTACAAATGGAATTATTAACTCCTAATGATATCAAGCTGTTTTGTAGCTAAAACTCTGGAGAATGGCTTTTGGGTAACAATCAGGGCAAAGCTGGTGGAGATAGCTTCTCTCATGACTGGTGGAGAACTTCATGGAACTAAGACGATCATAACTCCAAGGAGTTAATTTCTGGGGGTTTTGATTGGAAGCTGCATACATGTGGCACTAATATAAACCTTTAAGCCTTTCAAACAACTACTAGGGGTGCTTAGCTAAACTCTGGGATACTTGAATGAATGGAGTGAGTGAGTGAGTAAGTAAGTAAGGTAGGTATGTAGGTAGATAGGTAGGTGATGGATGGATGGAAGGAGGGAAGGAAGGAAGGAAGGAGGGAGGGAGGGAGGGAGGGAGGGAAGGAAGGAAGGAAGGAAGGAAGGAAGGAAGGAAGGAAGGAAGGAAGGAAGGAAGGAAGGAAGGAGCAATTAGCCATAGTGAGCTTCTAAACCCAAACAGGTCCGAACCGGCTGAATCCCATCCCTGCTTCTAGCACTGATGATGTTACCTAGTTTGGTAATGAAATATCTACAAGAAAACTATCAAGTTCAGAGAGCACCAAAGGCCCAGAGTTCTCCTCCTCCTCCCCTTCCTCCTCCTCTCCACAAACCCCACCCCTTTCTAGCACTGATAATGTTACCTAGCTCAGTAATGAAACATCTTCAAGAAAGCAACCAAGCTCAGAAAGCACAAAAGATTATCTCTTCCTCCTCCTCCTCCTCCTCCTCCTCCTCCTCCTCCTCCTCCTCCTCCCCACAAACCCCACTCCCTTCTAGTCCTGATGATGTTACCCAGTTTAGTAATGAAACGACCCCAGAGGAAAACATTTTCCTTTGGGATTGCAAAAAAAAAAAAAAAAAAAATGGGGTTAGTGATCATGTAATATCTGTGGAGTCGGTAGAGTTTAACACTTCAGACATTTTTTTTCTCCCGTTGGAGAAGTAAGGTACCCCATTTGTTCCCTATCTCCTCCTCCTGCAAAGAAAATTACAAGCCCAGAAGCAAAATAAATCACGGACAAAAGACGTGTTTTTCAGACTGCGGTTTACAATACCCCTTTCAACCTCCCTGACAAATTTGAAAAATGCCGGACTTTAGAGGAACCAGAATTCAGGTGGATGGAAACTCATGGTCCAACTGTTGTCTATATCTTCTTCTTCTTCTTCTTCTTCTTCTTCTTCTTCTTCTTCTTCTTCCTTCTTCTTCTTCTTCTTCTTCTTCTTCTTCTTCTTCTTCTTCTTCTTCTTCTTCCTCTTCTTATCAGTCATTGGACATTGGTGATCATGTTGGCAATCCTATTTTTATCAGCAGCCACACAAAAAAGGGCTGCTGAGTTTTGTCCAAACTAGTCCCTTAGATTTTGAAGCCACAATGTTCTTCTGCCTGGACTTTGTTTGCCTTCAATCTTTCCCTGGAGCAGAGGTGGTATTCAGCAGGTTCTGACCAGTTCTGGAGAACCGGTAGTGGAAATTTTGAGTAGTTCGGAGAACCGGTAAATATCACCTCTGACCGGCCCCACCCCCATCTATTCTCTGCCTCCCGAGTCCCAGCTGATTGGGAGGAAATGGGGATTTTGCAATAACCTTCCCCTGGAGAGGGGTGCAGAGGTGGGTTTCAGCAGGTTCTGACCAGTTCTGGAGAACCGGTAGTAAAAATTCTGACTGGCCCCGCCCCCATCTATTCTCTGCCTCCCGAGTCCCAGCTGATCGGGAGGAAATGGGGATTTTGCAGTATCCTTCCCCTGAAGTGGGTGAGAATGGAGATTTTACAGTATCCTTCCCCTGCCACACCCACCAAGCCACACCCACCAAGCCATGCCACACCCACCAAGCCACACCCATAGAACCGGTAGTAAAAAAAATTCGAATCCCACCACTGCGTCTGGAGGATTAAGTGAACTATGCCATATTTTTCTGTGCGTCGCATCACATGTCCAAAATATTCTAACTTTCGCTTTTTTATGATTTTTATGATTTTGATGGCTTTCCCAGGTGACTTATCACCTCCCCATTTCTGATTTTTGTCAACCCAGTTTATACGTAACAGCTGCCTGTAAATCCATATTTCAAATGCTTCTAGTCTCTTCAAGTGGCTTTCCGTCAGAGACCAACTCTCCACTCTGTAGAGCAGGAGAGACAAGATGTAGCATCTGACAAGCCTGATTTTCAATCTTAGGCTTATGTTGTGACTTTTCATTTTGAAGGATGCTGTTCGAGCTTTCTATATTGTCTATACCTGGACAATCATTTTTAGGTAATGCATCAGAGATAAAATAATATCAATATGGCCCCCGGAAAAGGATGTGTTTTCTTCCATCGTTTTCCTAAGGAATATTCGGAGAACCAAGAAAGAGCATCAGGAAAGAAGCAAGAAGCACAGAAAAGGAATCAAGATTTGTTCTCCGAGCACAATTCTAACGGGGGTTGTTCTTTCTACTTGAAGTTGGAGTTTTGTATTTTCTTGCCAAGCTATTTACACGCCCTACAAAAAGCAGCTCGGTTCCCAGGAGAACCAAGTTCTCTTCGGCTGTACTTAAAGCTTTCTTAATTTTCTGCTGCTAATTAATACCACTAGTTTGTACGACATCAGGTGGGAATGAGGAGACAGCATCTTGGCGTAAAGGTGCCAGAGGCTGAGGTGCCGTCTCACCCGACTCGGAATTGGCAAAGAGATTTTTATTTTTGGCCCGCGCATCCTCTATACCAGCTGCAGTTCCTACGGATGACTGGATAGAATGGGAAGCCGCAAATTTCCCCAACCAACTATATATGCAGCGCAACATATTTCTCAGATGTTTAATGGGACAGAAATTTTGATTTGAGTCGGTTCTTCTGAGGATTGCTTGTTCTTGATGGCAAGCCCCAAGCTTGGATAAAGGAAAGGGAAGAGGAGGGGGAGATACCAGGTACAGGAGGAAAATCTCTCTGGTAATACTAGTTATAAATTTAGAATTGTACTACAGGTCACCTTCTTGGAATGCCCTCTTAGGAAAACGATTATGATCATTACACGGATCGATCTTCTCTTTGAGGTGTTAGTCTTGGTTAGATCTTCCATGAATCTTCTAACTTAACTTTCTTTCTTTCTTTCTTTCTTTCTTTCTTTCTTTCTTTCTTTCTTCCTTTCTTTCTTTCTTTTTTCTTCCTTCCTTCCTTCCTTTGTTTGTTTTTCTTCCTTCCTTCCTTCCTTTTTTCTTTCCTTCCTTCCTCTATTTCTTTCTTTCTTTTTCCTTTCTTTCCTTTCTTTCTTTTCTGTCTTTCTTTCTCCCTTCCTTCCTTTTTCCTTCCTTCCTTCCTTCCTTCCTTCCTTCCTTCCTTCCTTCCTCTTTCTTTCTTTCTTTCTTTCTTTCTTTCTTTCTTTCTCCCTTCCTTCCTTCCTTTTGCCTTCCTTCCTTCCTTCCTCTTTCTTTCTTTCTTTCTTTCTTTCTTTCTTTCTTTCTTTCTTTCTCCCTTCCTTCCTTCCTTCCTTCCTTGCTTGCTTTTTTTCCTTCCTTCCTTTCTCTTTCTTTCTTTCTTTCTTTCTTTCTTTCTTTCTTTCTTTCTTTCTTTCTTTCTCCCTTCCGTCCTTTTCTTTCTTTCTTTCTTTCTTTCTTTCTTTCTTTCTTTCTTTCTTCTTTCTTTCTTTCTTTCTTTCTTCCTTCTTTCCATCCTTCCTTTCTTTTTCTTTCCTCCTTCCTCTCTATTTCTTTCTTTCTTCTTCCTTTTTTCCTTTCTCTCTTTTCTGTCTTTCTTCCTTCCTTCCTTCCTTCTTTCCTTTCTCCTTCCTTCCTTCCTCTCTATTTCTTTCTTTCTTTTTCCTTTTCTTTCTTTTCTTTCTTCCTTCCTTCATTTTTTCTTTCTTTCTTTTTTACTTTCTTTTTTCTTCTTTTCTCTCTCTTTCTCTCCTTTATTGTTTTCATAAATAACTCAAGGCAGTGTGCTTACCTAATTCTTCTTCCTCCTTCTATTTTATCCACAACAACAACAACAACCCTGTGGGGTAGGTATCCCAGTTGGCTTTTATGCCTAAAATGGGAGTAGAACACACAATCTCCTAGTAATTGGCTTGAAGTCAGCCAGCTGACGTCCATGTTTAAGGCAGGACTAGAAGTCAGAGTCTTCTGGTGATTCATCCGAAGTCCTCCAGATGGCTTTCATTGGTGAGCTGGGATTAGAACTCACAATCTCCTGGCGATTGGCTCAAAGTCAGCCAGCTGGCTTTCATGCCTAAGGCAGGCCTAGAATTCATAGTCCCCTAATTTCTAGGTCAGCACTTCCAATACTAATCCAAACTGGTTTCATTCGTGAATATGGTTGATTGGTTGATTTGTGACATTTCAAATTGGGTAGTTGCTTCCCGGCTGAAAGGAAGAATTTATAGTGCTGCATTATGCAACCTGGGTACCCTTCAGACAAAATGAGACAATTGTGTTAAGGCCATGACCAACTTCCCACGGCCAACTCACCATGGAACAAATCTCTGTGGAAAAAAAATGTTAAATTAATGTCAACAGAATCACGGCCAATAATAATAAAATAAAGCCAAGTCAATCCAGAAATCCAAGAGCTACGATAATTTCAACGAAAATGTGGTCACAAATAATAAAAGTACCAAATGAAATTATGAATGCAGAGTTGAATTGTCACCTTTTCAGAACTGAGCTTATCTTGCAGGAAGACTCAGGACTCTTGAGATCTTCCAAAAATGGGAGGAAATAAGCAGAGTTATTTTCTAATGAGAATAACCGAGCACCTTAGGTCTAAAATTAAAGTTTATTAAAGAGCAGTGAGGTTCTTCAGTCTTCTAGCTAGCAACTGGTGATTCAGAAGGTGTCCTTAATCAAAAGTGTTCCAGAAGGAGGTTTCAATTACATTTAATTCTAATCATCTAATGTCAACCTAATTTCCAACCCAGATTCCTTTCTATTAGATCTAACCTCAGTGATAATGTACATTTTTATAAAGGAGAATATTTCTAGCTCAGGGTTGAAAGGAAGGAGGAGTCCTTGATGCGGGTGGTTATGGGAGCAACATGGCGCTCCCGTGTGACACCTCTCCTGCGCGAGCTGCACTGGCTCCCGATGGTCTTCTGGGTGCGCTTCAAGGTTTTGGTTACCACCTTTAGAGCGCTCCATGGCTTAGGACCTGGCTACTTACGGGACCGCCTACTACCATAAACAGCCTCCCACCGGCCGGTACGCTCTCATAGAGAGGGGCTCCTCCAGATGCCGTCAGCCAAACACTGTCGACTGGCGGCCCCTAGGGGGAGGGACTTCTCTGTGGGGGCACCTACTATCTGGAACGAGCTCCCCCCGGAGATACGGAGGATCCCGGATCTGCGCACTTTCCGCCGTGCTTTGAAGACACTCCTATTCCAGCAGGCCGGCCTGGCCTAATTTTCTCCCCTTCTTTTAAATTTTTAAATTGAAAGTTTAATTTGTTTTAAATTATTGGGGATTTTAATTGTCTCGGGCAAAAATTATTTAATTTGGTTTTAATTATGTTTTTTAACTTTTGTATTTATGTGTTTTATTTTGTGCCTGTTCACCGCCCTGAGTCCTTCGGGAGTAGGGCGGTATATAAATTTAATAAAATGAAAAAAAAAATGAAAATGATGCTCTCTAAGGTTGCTGGTTTCCTCGCAGATGTCCTGCTCACACTGGCAATGTTACTTAACTTGGGTAATGAAACTTCTGCAAGGAAACAGCTAACTTCAGAGAACACCAAGGATCCCCTCATTATATTTTTATCCACCAGATGTACAGGACACTTCCAAGAGAGAGAGAGGGAGGGAGAGGGAGAGGGAGGGAGGGGGAGAGAGAGAGAGAGAGAGAGGCAGGGGAGGTGAGCTCTTTCCTAATAAACAGTGAGAAGAACTCATAAAGATCAGGATGAGAAATGATGCCTTCTAGCCAAACCCGACCAGATGCACCAAGCTAGTAAACAAGTTTGCAAGAACGAGAGCAATTAAAAAAAAAAAAAAAGGTCCTGAAAAGTTGCAGGAAGTCGGATAAATATACAGGAGGGTTGCCAGTTCACGAACTCACCCCGAAGGCGCCATTAAAAGCTTAATTTGTAATGATCGGCAATGTTTGCAGTGTGTTTGGGCTTTCAGGAAAGAAAGAATAATATCTCGGCTTCTAATGAAGTGTGTCTGGAGTTGATGTTTTGCCAGAACTTTCAATGTAGGGTCCTCGACGCTCTCTTGCAGCCATTTCATGACCTAACTAGGTAACATCGTCAGTGCTAGTGGAGAAAGGGGTTTGCTCTCAAGTTATATTCTAATGGCTTGGCCTATAAGTGTTGGTGGGAGTGGCATTGGTGGTACTTGGTGGTTGGGCTCTTTATTATTAGCTTGCCTGGCAGTTCCTTGATTGGGGTATTGTTTATTTTTTTATTGTTGATCTGATGCTAATCTTGAATAATCTATGCTCATCTAGGCGTTGATTGTTGATGGGGAGGTGTTTGAGTATTTTTGTTCCCTTTTTGGCTTGTTGATTGTCCCTTGGAATAATATGTAGTTGTTGTTTATGTCAGTGTGCCTACTGATGGCCAATCTTTTAATCTTTATCCACATCTCTTCTTTACAATGGATCTAGAATAACAGAATAACAAAGAAGGGATCTTAGAGGTCTCCTAGACCAACCCCTTGCTCAAACAGGATATCCTATACCAGTGATGGCTAACCTTTTTGCCATCACGTTCCAGGAAGAGGGGAGCAGGGGAAGTCATGCGTGTGCGTGCCCTCACCCGTAATTCTATGTGCCCACCGCCGCGCATGCGCACGCGACCCCCCTCCCCCCATTCCTGGCACATGATAGCCTGGTAGGCCCGTTTCTCTCTCACACCTCGCTCCAGAGCCTCTTTAGGAGTCTGGGGAGGGCAAAAATGGCCCCCCGGAAGCCCTCAAGAGGCCAGAAATGTCCCATTTGCCAACTTCCGGTGGGACCAGAAGGCCCGTTTTTTGCTGTTCCCAGCCTCCAGAGCCTCTCTAGGAGTCTGGGGAGGGCGAAAACAGACTCGCCCCCCTAGAGGGCCTCCAGAGACCAGAAACAGGCTGTTTTCGGCCTCAGGAGGACCTCCAGGGGTGAGGGGGGATTTGGGAAGGCTGTTTTTGCCCTCCCCAGACTCCTAGAAAGGCTCTGGAGCCAGGGGAGAGAGAAAAATGGGCCTTTCCCACCCACTCACCCTCGAGGCCCCCAGGAGGCAGGAAACAACCTGTTTCCCTACTTCTGGTGGGCCCAGAAGGCCCGAAAATCAGTTGGCTGGCGCGCACATGCGTGCCGGAGCTGAGCTTGTGTGCCCACTGATATGGCTACGCATGCCACCTGCGGCACGCGTGCCATAGGTTCGCCATCACAGCCCTATATCATTTCAGACAAATGGCTGTCCAATCTCTCCTAGAAAACCTCCAATGAAACCTGCAGTTCCAACTATGACTGTTATTTATCATTGTTGTTCTTGTTCTTGTTTATTATATTCACAGCAAAAACACGTTCCCTACACTTACAGGATTGTGACACTCCTTGAAATATTTGTGTCTTTTCACAGCACTTCTTCCCAGATTGGCCAGGTGTTTGAGATCATCACCTGGTCAGTCCAAGGAGTGGAAATATGGAACAACTTGTAGAAAAAATCCTGGAATTCTGTCAGCATGCTAGGCCCAAAAAGAAAACCACCCACCCACCCCATAGAAATACAGGTAGTTCTTGACTTACAACAGCTCATTTAGTGACCATTCGAAGTTACAATGGCACTGAAAACAGTGACTTATGTCCAGTGGTGAAATCCAATTTTTTTTACTACTGGTTCTGTGGGCATGGCTTGGTGAGTGTGGTATGGCTTGGTGGGCGTGGCAGGGGAAGGATACTGCAAAATCCTCATTCCCACCCCACTCCAGGGGAAGGATACTGCAAAATCCCCATTCCCACCCCACTCCTGAGGGAAGGATACTGCAAAATCTCCATTCCCACCTCACTCAGGGGCCAGCCAGAGGTGATATTTGCCGGTTCTCTGAACTGCTCAAAATTTCTGCTACCGGTTCTCCAGAACCTGTCAACCTGCTGGATTTCACCCCTGCTTATATCAATTTTTCACATTTAGGATCATTGCAGCATCCCCAGGGTCACACGTTCAAAACTCAAGACACATGACAACTGGTTTATATTTACGACGGTAGCAGTGTCCTGGGGTCATGCGATCCCCTTTTGCAACCTTCTGTCAAGCAAAAATACTGAGGAAACAATAGACTTAGAATATTTTTATTGTCCATTTGAATGTATCAGCATACATTAAAATGACATTCCATTGCATACGTTAACATGACAAAATAAATAAATAAATAAGTAAATAAATAAATAAATAAATAAATACATAAGTAATACATACATACATACATACATACATACATACATACATACATACATACCAGAGGTGGGTTTCAGCAGGTTCTGACCAGTTCTGGAGAACCGGCAGCAGAAATTTTGAGTAGTTCGGAGAACCGGTAGTAAAAATTCTGACTGGCCCCGCCCCCATCTATTCTCTGCCTCCCGAGTCCCAGCTGATGGGGAAGAAATGGGGATTTTGTAGTATCCTTCCACTGGAGTGGGGTGGGAATGTATCCTTCCCCTGCCACGCCCACCAAGCCATGCCACGCCCACCAAGCCACACCCACAGAACCGGTAATAAAAATTTTCGAAACCCACCACTGATACATACATACATAATTATGCATGTACCCACATATATTATATGACACAGAGAAAAAACACAGTCTACTTCGGATATATACATGTGCATGACGAGAAAAATGAATCTTGCGAGTTTCCCAGACAGGTGGCATAGGGAACAAAGGAATTACAGAACCTGGTAGTCCTGTTAGAAATACTTCAAAACCTCCTCCCAGAGGGGAGCAACAGAAACAGGTGTGTGGGGTCTCTAACAATGCTTTGAGCTCTAAGCACATAGCACTTATAAGCAGTATCTTGAATAACAGGATGCGAGCGTCCTATAATCTTCTCTGCTGTCCTCACTACTCTCTGTATGGACTTTTTATCTGAGGTGCTGGTGCTACCAAACCAAACAGGGATGTAGTTTGTTAAAATTCTTCCAATTGTGCCTCTGTAAAAAGTAGCCAGGAAAGAAGGAGAAAGATGTGCTCTCCTCATCCGACACAGGAAATGCAGACACTGGTTTGCACGCTTCACTAAGGATGATGTGTGGAGAGACAAGTTCAAATTCCCTTAACAGCCATGCTACTAACTCAACAGCTGCAGTGATTCACTTAACACATGTGGAAGAAAGTTCATACAATAGGGCAAAACCCACTTAATGTTATGTCTCACTTAATGTTGGCCTCAATTGTGATAGTAAGTGAAGGACTACTTGTAGACGAATCCAAGAAAAAGAGATACACGGCCCCAATAAATAGTAGCTAACAGAGATTAAATATAGTTTGTTGAAAAGCAAACAGAAGAAATGGGGACAAATCAGAAGATAAATTTGTGCCCCCAAAGGATTACAAATCTCAGTTTAAAATCTGGCTAGCAAGACGGCTACCTGTAATTACAATTCCCTCGATCCCAATAAGGACCAGCTCAGGTGTGTGTTTGGGTCTCTGAGGGTGTGTGTAAATTAGATCGGATGTACTGTATACCCTTCCAAACACTCATTCCATGTTTCCAGGCACAAACAGCCTTTACCGGCAAAGCATTGAAAGAGGAAAATGCAATTATTTCGACCATTGATTTTAATTATTAATTCCGCTTGTTTTAATTGCTATTTTAACTCTCTTTTTTTTAATGTTGCAATGTTCAATCTGTTTTGGTTTGTGTTATTTTTTTAATTGGAAATTGCCAAGGGGTCTTTAATAGGCATCCATACCGCCAAATTAAATATAGGTGTACATATATTAATCTGCTTGACTTTAGTGGCTGTCTGGGGGGGGGGGAAAGTAAGTTTGCTGATCATACATCCAAGGGAAAGGATGACTAACCACTCTTCCCCAAAGTTTGCAGTCATCCTACCTCATCATGTCTCGCCATGTTGTGGCTCCCAATTTGTACATCGGTTGCATGTGTGATGTGGTCCGATTTAACAGATTAACAGAGTTGGAAGGGAATTTGCAGTCCAACCCCTCACCTAAGTAGACCCTACACCATTTTTGACAGATGGCAGTCCAGTTTCTTCTTGAAAGCTTCCAGTGATAAAGCTCCCACAACTTCTGAAGGCAACTTCTGTTCCATTGGTAGATGGTTCTCACTGTCAGAAAATTTCTCCTTATTTCCAGGTTGAATCTCTCCTTGTTTAGTTTCCATCTCTTATTCCTTGTCTGGATTTCAAGTGCTTTAGAAAATAGCTTGACCAGTTCCTCTCTGTGGGAGCCCCTCAAATATTGGAAGTCTGCTATCATGTCTCCCCTGGTCCTTCTCTTCGCTAGACTAGCCATGCCCAGTTCCTGCAACCGTTCATTGTATGTTTTAGCCTCCAGTCCCCTCATCATCTTGGTTGCTCTTCTCTGCACTCTTTCTAGAGTCTCAACATCTTTGGTTGAATACTATTCAAATCAAAGCAGATGAACAGCTGGCTTGCTAGAGAACAAAATACCAGGCAACAATCTGGCTGGGGAAAGAGATAACTTTGAGAACTAATTAAAAATACATCAGAGAACTTAAGCGTGGGAAGTGAGAAGAGGATGTTGATGGAAGTAGCTTAATTTTTTGCAATAATCACTTTTTAATTTCTTGTTTATTTATTTGATTTTAATCCTGCTTTTATGACTTTTTAAATAATTTACAGTGGTTAACTTATTTACTTCCTCCTATTTTCCCCACAACAACAACTCTGTAAGATGGGCTTGGCTGAGAGAGAGAGAGGGACTGGCCCAAAGTCATCCAGCTGACTTTCATGGCTAAAGTGGGATTAGAACTCACAGTCTCTGGACAGCGATTGGCTCAAATCACCCATCTGGTTTTCATGCATAAGGCGGGACTATAGCTCACTGATTCCTAGTGATTGGCCCAAAGGAATGTAAACCGTTTTCATGACTAAGGCGGGACTAGAACTTTCAGTTTCTGGCTGATTGGCCCAAAATCATCCAGTCAACTTTCATGCATAAGGCGGGACTATAGCTCACTGATTCCTAGTGATTGGCCCAAAGGAATGTAGACCGTTTTCATGACTAAGGCGGGACTAGAACTTTCAGTTTCTGGCTGATTGGCCCAAAGTCATCCAGTCAACTTTCATGCTTAAAGTGGGACTAGAACTCATAATCTCTTAGTGACTGGCCCAAAATTAACCAACCACTTTTCATTCCTAAAACAAGATTAGAACTCACAATCTCCTGAGTTCTAGGCCAACACCTTAACCACTAGACCAAACATGAAACTTAATTCCAGCTGGTTATTTCTTTTTTGGCTCTTTATAAACTCCATTCCTCATCATAGGAAGAACTGAAGAGTTAAAATAGTTAATTTTTATTCCATTAAAAAAAAACAAAAAAAAAAAACCTTTGGTTCTAACCAGTTTTAAAGATTTCCTCAGGATCTTTAAAGTTTTTTTATGCATCTTTCTCTTCTTCTTTTTTTCCCCCTGTCTCCTTTTTTTCCTTATATATGCAAAGAATTGAGAACCTCAATTTTAAAAATGACCATCTATTTCCCCTCAATGTTTTTCTTTAGAGAGCTTTGGGTGTTTCGGAGATGATTACTGTTTTTAATAACCATGTAATTACTGTATTACTCAGAACTGTCCTAGGCTTTCCCATCTGGCGTAGAGGGAGGGAAGAAAGTTATAGGCATTGTTAAACTGCACCCTGTGATAAAGAGCAAAGATATTGCAACATCCTGAAGTCAGTTTCTTCCTCTGCTTCACTGGGATGTGCTAATATGCGCTCACGGAGACCATATCTGGATAAAATCAGGGCTTATCAGGAGCAAAAACATAAACATACAAAAACAGGTGCCTGGGAAGAGACGTGGTAGAAGATTGGAGATGGGACATCTGAAGAAGCAAATAAAGGACTTAAGCATCAAGGAAATATCAATCAATAAAATATTTGCTCCTCGGGATTGAACTGTGAGGTCCTTGGTGCTTTCTGAGCTTGGTTGTTTTCTTGCAGATGTCTCATTACCTAACTAGGTAACATCGTCAGTGCTAGAAGGGAGCTGGGGTTTGCAGAAAGGAGGAGGAGGAGGAGGAGGAGGAGGAGGAGGAAGAGGAAGAAGGAGAAGGAGAAGGAGAAGGAGAAGAAGAAGAAGAAGAAGAAGAAGAAGAAGAAGAAGAAGGAGAAGGAGAAGGAGAAGGAGAAGGAGAAGGAGAAGGAGAAGGAGAAGGAGAAGGAGAAGGAGAAGGAGAAGGAGAAGGAGGGAAAGGAGAAGGAGAAGGAGAAGGAGAAGGAGAAGACTACTGTGGGATCCTTAGTAATCTCTGAATTTGGTTTTTCTTTTCTTGCAGACATTTCATCACCCAACTAGGTAACATGATCAGTGCTAGAAGAGAGTTGGGTCTGCCTTCTATTTATATACAAGTGTCTTGCCCCATCAGTGTTAGTTGGAATATTCTTGGTGGTTCTTCGATTAAGCTGTGGTTTACTGTTTGGTTTCTCATCTGAGTTGGTAGTTCCTTGATTGGAGTATTGTTTAATGATTGATTGTTGATTTAGTATTAATATTGGTGTTAATCTATGCTTCATTGTGTGCCTAGCATATTTACAAATTGCTATAAGAACAATAAGTGATCTCCAAAAGGAGGAACAAATTTTAAGAAAGATGATAAAATTTGAAATACTTATATTAAAAAAAAACAACAACCCAAGATCTTCTATTAGCTGGCTTTCACTCCTAAGGCGAAACTAGAACTTATCCTCTCTTGGTAATTGGCCAAAAAGTCACCCACCTGGCTTCTGTGCCTAAGGTGGGACTAGAACTCATGTTCACCAGGTGATTGACCCAAAGTCACCCAGCCAGCTTTCATGCCTAAGGTGGGACTTGAATTCATATGGACATAATTCCAATTGTTCTACTCCAGGCGTCAACAATCCTGATTCTTACCTACTTGAAATGGCCACTTTTACTTCAGAAAACATAATTTCAATGGGTGGGCAAATCCTTGCCCGAAAGTATAGGATTTATGATCTTTTATGGGATTAAGATTGCTGCTGCCTTGTTCAAAACTGTGTCTATGCTCCTGGGCTATGTTATTGCAACTTAATATTTTCTTGTTATTGTGTGTGTTGTAGTGTATTTCTGTCTCTGGCTGGCTGGCTGGCTGTCTCTCTGTGTGCGTGAAAGAGAGAGAGAGAGAGAGAGAGGGAGGGAGGGAGGGAGGGAGGGAGGGAGAGAGAGAGAGAGAGATGATACATGATATATATAAAAGATAGATAGATAGATAGATAGATAGATAGATAGATAGATAGATAGATAGATAGATAGATTGATAGATGATAGATATATAAAAGATAGATAGATAGATAGATAGATAGATAGATAGATAGATAGACAGATAAATGATAGATAGATAGATAGATAGATAGATAGATAGATAGATAGATAGATGAGATGAAAGAGATGAGATGAAAGAGATAGATGGTAGGTAGGTAGGTAAATAGATAGATAGATAGATAGATAGATAGATAGATAGATAGATAGATAGATGAGAGAGAGGGAGATAAAGAGGGAGAGCGAGGGAGGGAGGGAGGGAGAGAGAGAGAGAGAGGTTCATGTTATTAGTCACCCAGAAACCACTGGTGAGGTATGCAAGATTTATAAATTAAATATCATAAACATAGGTATATTTTATTGTATTATATTTAATTAAAAGATAAAAATATAGGAAGAGAAATCAGTCTGACTTGGATTTTTTTCCCTCCTTTCATTCCTCCCTTTTCTCGTTTATCTTCCTTGGGGATATTAGTAGCAGTAGTGGCCACAACTGTATGCAGGAGGAGCAGGAGGAAAATAAGAGAGTTGGAAGAGACCTTGGGCCCTATACCATTTCAGACAACTAGTTTTCCCATCTCTTCTTAAAAACCTCCAGTGTTGGAGCTCTCACAACTTCTGGAGGCAAGTCATTTCACTGGTTTATTGTTCTCACTGTCAGGAAATTTCATCTTAGTTCTAGGTTGGTTATCTCCTTGATTATCTTCTTCTTCTTCTTCTTCTTCTTCTTCTTCTTCTTCTTCTTCTTCTTCTTTTCTTCTTTCTTCTTCTTCTTTCTTCTTCTTCTTTCCTCCTCTTTTTCCTCCTCCTCCTCTTCATCTTCTTCTTCTCCTCCATTTCCTTCTCCTCCTCCTCCTCTCTACCTCCTTTTCCTTTCCTCCTCCTCCTCCTCCTCTTCCTCCTCCTCCTCTTCTCCTCCTCCTCTTCTTCGTCTCCTCCTCTTCCACTTCCTCCTCTCCTCCTCCTCCTCCTCTCCTCCTCCTCCTCCTCCTCCTCCTCCTTTTCCTTTCCTCCTTCCCCCTCTCTTTCCTCCTCCTCCTCCATGGAGATGAGCACCTGCCTTAGAGTTGGACTGCCTTAGAGTTGAAGCTTTATCTTTGACATCTGCACCTTTTGTCTACATAGGTATTCCAGTCTGAATTAAAACCTATTTTACTCTTTCACACTCAGAATCATAGGATTGGAACGGCTGTTACCTGACCACCTGCTCTGGGCAGGATCCATCCAGTATCTTGGACAGTGGATAATCCATATATCCATGTGATTGATATGGTCAGTTAGGTGTTTCTTCATCAGATAGACAGCTGCCATTCGATATATGTGAAGGCCAAGTCTTCTACTAAAAAAACCAGACCATACGGAAACATTTTTTCTTCATTAAATATGCAACGTGAGAAGACTTTAAAAACATGAACTAGAATTTGGTCCACCCACTGTCAAATGTGTATTATCAATTGATCTGTGTTTTGGTTTTTTTGGGGGGGTAACGATGGGTACCAATTTAGAATTTATTTCTCTATTGATTGGTTGGTATTACCTAAACTTTAGATCCATGGCAGGCAAAATATCATAAACTGTTTAATAAATTTCCAAGAGAAAGGACATGGTGGGAAGGAAATGAAGAGACAGAAAAGGGGGGAAATTCTCACCTAGAATACTGCATCCAGTTTTCGTCACCACACTATAAACAAGATGTTGAGACTCTAGAAAAAATGCAGAGAAGAGCAACCAGGATGATTAGGGGACTGGAGGCTAAAACATACAATGAACGGTTGCAGGAACTGGGCCTGGCTAGTCTAATGAAGAGAAGGACCAGGGGAGACAGGATAGCAGTCTTCCAATATTTGAGGGGCTGCACTAGAGAGGAGGGGGTCAAGCTCTCTTCCAAAGCACCTGAGGGTAGAACAAGAAGCAATAGGTGGAAACTAATCAAGGAGAGAAACAACTTAGAACGAAGAAGAAGAGAAGAAGAAGAAGAGAAGAAGAAGAAGAAGAAGAGAAGAAGAAGAAGAAGAAGAAGAAGAAGGAGGAGGAGGAGGAGGAGGAGGAGGAGGAGGAGGAGGGGAGGAGGAGGAGGAGGAGGAGGAGGAGGAGGAGGAGGAGGAGAAGAAGGAGAAGGAGAGAAGGGAGAAGGAGAAGGGAAGAAGAAGAAGAAGAAGAAGAAGAAGAAGAAGAAGAAGAAGAAGATGATAATCAAGGAGATAACCAACCTAGAACTAAGATGAAATTTCCTGACAGTGAGAACAATTGACCAGTGGAACAACTTGCCTCCAGAAATTGTGAATTCTCCAACACTGGAAGTTTTTAAGAAGAGATTGGACAATATTTGTCTGAAATGGTATAGGGTCTGAAATGGTATAGGGGGTTGGACTAGAAGACCTCCAAGGTCCCTTCCAACTCTGTTATTCTAAATTCTACCATCACACAGACGTTCATCTAAGAAATCTTAATTTCTTAAGGAATTTTAAATTGTTTTAAATTGGAATTTTTAATTTTATATTGTCTTTTAATGAGGAACTGTGCATCTTTACCGTTGTGAGCCACTCTGAGTCCTTGGAGATAGGGCGGCATATAAATTGCATTATAAATATAAATAAATAAAATCCCTCACCAGAATTTGGAGCTCCATTTTTGTAATCGCAGGGGGGAAAAAAGAAAAGAAAATTGCTTTCTTGCTTCTTCCCAAGAAGCTTCCAGAACCAAATGGAGCCAGCTTCAACCGACACATCCTGTCAAGTAAGCTCCATCGTGTGTATCGTAGTTGTACGTGGCTGATCTAGCCAGATGTCGCAAAAGAGGAGAAGCCGAGGATCACACAATAATTTAATTTACTTTTCTGAGTACAGTCTGTTTCTCTGGGGCCTTTCCCTTCAGCTGCGGATCGGGTTGAAAGGGAAGGAACGAAAAACAGGGGAAAGTGATGGGGAAAAATTATGAGGCACAAGAAATTAGACTGCTTCTTTCTCAGCCTGGGATAGGATTGTACTTCTTTCACTTGTTATATGGAGAGAGAGAGAAAGAGAGAGAGAGAGAAAGAGGGAGAGAGAGAGAAAAAGAGGGAGGGAGGGAGGGAGAGATCTCCTGAGTATTTGGATATCAGGGATCAGAACAACTAGACACAAGGACAGTTTTTTCCCACATGCCATCACTCTACTAAACAACTAATTCCCACAACACTGTCAAACTATTTACTGTATTACTATTATTTTTCTCATCCTTTCTATTACCTATCTCCTTCCACTTATGACTGTCACCGTGTTGCTTGTATTTTTACGATTTATATTGTTCTGTTTGTTTCTAGTATGATTTGATTGTTTATTAGTAAGTTATGACTATCACTAAGTCTTGTATCTTTTTATTCTTGATGAATGTATTTTATTTTCCTTATGTACACTGAGAGCATATCCACCAAAGACAAATTCCTAGTGTGTCCAATCACACTTGGTCAATAAAGAATTCTGTTCTGTTCTGTTATGTTCTATTCTATTAATCTTCTCTTCTCTTCTCTTCTCTTCTCTTCTCTTCTCTTCTCTTCTCTCTCTTCTCTTCTCTTCTCTTCATTTTCTCTCCTGTTCTGTTCTGTTCTGTTCTGTTCTGTTCTGTTCTGTTCCGTTGCGTTCCACTCCAATTCTATTCTATTCTATTCTATTCTATTCTATTCTATTCTATTCTATTCTATTCTATTCTATTCTATTCTATTCTATTCTATTCTATTCTATTCCATTCCATTCCATTCCATTCCATTCCATTCTGTGATGAAAGAGAAATTGTGTTTTGGGTTTTCTTACATTTCTTTTAGGGAGTTATTTGGGAAAGAAATAGCTAAAATGGGAATACGTGTGGATCTCTTGTCTTTTATTCTATACAGGTTAGTCCTAGACTTAAAACAGTTCATTTACTAACCATTCAAAGTTAAAACGGCACTGAAAAAGTGACTTTTTGACCATTCTTCATGCTTATGAGCCCCGTGTAGTGCCTTCCAGGAATCAAAACTGCAATTATCGTCATCATCATCAATCAGAATAGAGCTGGAAGGGACCTTGGAAGTCTTCTAGTCCAACCTCCTTGCCATTTCAGACAAGTGGCTGTCTTGTCTCTTCTTAAAAGCCTCCAGTGATGAAGCACCAACAACTTCTGGAGGGAAACCATTCCACTGGTTTATTGTTCTCATTGTCAGGAAATTTCTCTTAGTTCTAGGTGACTTCTCTCCTTGATTAGTTTCTTCTTCTTCTTCTTCTTCCTCCTCCCCTTCTTCTTCTTCTTCTTCTTCTTCTTCTTCTTCTTCTTCTTCTTCTTCTTCTTCTTCTTCTTCTTCTTCTTCTTCTTCTTTTCCTCCTCTTCCTCTTCCTCCTCCTCCTCCTCCTCCTCCTCCTCCTCTTCTTCTTCTTCTTCCTCCTCCTCCTCCTCTTCTTCCTCCTCCTCCTCTTCATCTTTTCCTCCTCCTCCTCCTCCTCCTTCTTTTCCTCCTCTTCCTTCTAAAACAACAACATCCATTACCAGGATGATGATGGCAGAATCATAGGCTTCAAAGAGGCCATTTAATCTCCTGAGTCCATCCAACTTTCAATATCCCTATTAGCTGGCCATCTAACTCTTGAACATACCCAATCAACCTGATTCCACGCTCAGGTTGTTCTTACTATTCAGAGCTTTTTCTTATCTTCAATTAGAATTATTATTTTTTTAATGTCTAATAGGGTGAAGGTAGACGAAGCAAGAGAGAGGGTGGGGGGGCTGTATATGAGCCATTGATTTTAATTCCCAGTAAATAGGTGTGCTGAGCTCCTGAGTGAAGTGTAGAGGATACACCTGCTACATTACAAACAAATAATTGCAATCAGAGATTTGAAAGATACAGTTAGGTGATCAAGTTAAACTCCAGCACAATTGAGGAATCCAAATTAAAGCATGACAGACGTTTAGCTATAGATCCTCTGTTTAGACCGGGGGTGTCAAATTTAAGGCCCGGGGGCTGCATCCGGCTTACGAGGTCCTTAGATCTGGCCTGCGGGGCCACCCTGGAAACAGAAGATAACAGGCCCGCGGTGGCTCTGCCAGCAGAAATGGAGCTCAGGAGGAGCTCCGTTTTCGCTGACAGAAGGTTGCGGGAGGCCGCTGCAGCCGAAAACGGAGCTCAGGAGCCCGTTTTCACTGGCAGAGCGCTCAGGCCGCCACAGGCACCCCAACACGAGTGATGTCAAGCTGGCCACTCCCCCCTGCCCCGCCTCCCCAAGTCAAACACAACCCTGATGCGGCCCTCAATGAAATCGAGTTTGACGCCCCTGGTTTAGACACATCTAGGGAAGGGAAGTCCTCAGATCTCAAGAAGTTATTAATTCCTTGTAGGATATTAACAATAAAGTGTACAATGGGCCAAAGAATACAGTTGTGGTTGATGGGTTATCAAACTCACATCCCGCGGCCCAGATGCATCACATGCTGGCCACACCCACACCTGGTTTAGCAAAGGGGGGAAAAGTTGTGATAAGTCATGTGACACCACCGTGACAACATGAGTTTGACACCCCTGGGTTATAGCGTGCTGGCCAGTGGTGGTCATCACGTCCTGTTTTTGATGCTCTCTGCATCCGTGCGCTCACATTTGTGAACCAGTGTTGTGGCCCGTCAGTGGCCTGTGCAGCTAGTAGCTGATTCAGACAGCGAGGAGGCTGGTGTGGTGCTGCACCAGCAGCCTGTGCAGCTGGTGCTCGAGTCAGACAGTGAGGAGGCTGGAGAAGATGTGGTGCCAGAGGCAGGGATTCAGCCAGGGCCTTCAGAACCTCCGGAAGCTCCCATAAGTGAAGAGGAAGAAGAGGAGGAGCCTCTTCTCGATGCACGGGCGCCCAGAACTGCCAAAAGGCAGGAATGGCTCCTCAGGAGGAGGTCTCCTCAAGAGTAAGGCTTGGGGCAAATTGGCCACTCCCTTAGCCTATTTAAGGAAGGACGACGACTGAGGCAATTTGCAGGGAACAACTTCATTCACTCTCCTTCGCGTCTGGATCTTAGTTCTTGTCAAGGGTAAATGCCTTAACTGTGCCAGGGGTCAGCTATAGTGCAGCAGTGCAGGGGTTAATCCAAACTCCCACCTGTCCAGCTCCTCCCACTAACCCCTCCTTACCTAAGTCTCCGCCTTCTGGCATAAAAGGTGGGCACGCTCCTCCTTGCTCTTCAGATCCAGATGTTGCAAGTGTTGTTGAGATGATCCTGTGAATAAAAGAGATTTAGTTAATCTACTGACTCATGTCTCGTTGTTGGGCCTGATCCATGAATCCTTGTAACAATATGGTAGCAGAGGATGGTTGGATGGCCCAATAATCCCCGAACCTACAACGAAGATACATCACTGCCTACGAGATGGCAACTCCACCGAAGCAAAGGGACAGCAACCCAGCAGGATCGCCTAGGAAGGCAGAAACCAAGACTGATCCCAAAGCCACCACAACGGAGGAAAGGAGGGAGACCAACAAAAGGGAAATAACGAATCCCGGTGATCAGGAGGAAGAAAAACTGAGGATCGACGTCCTGAGGCTGCTAAAAGAGCGAGCCAATGACAAGAATCTCCTCGCGGACCTACGAAGCTTCATAATAGACCGCGAGGTGGCGGGGAGCGAGGAAGACTCAGACCCGGAGCCCGAAGAACCGAATTCGGTGAGTGGATCGCCCCAGAACGACCCCACTACGGTCACCGAGCCCCACAGCCCCGCGCTAAATTCAAAACGGCGGCCATCTTTGACCACGTGGTCGGGCAAAATGGCCGACCCCCGCCCAATCAGAAGCCGGGATTCAAAATGGCCGGCGCGCGAAAAATATCCGACCCCAAGCGATGATGAAAACGACTGGGGCGAGGGGGGCAGAGTCCGATTCGGGCCGCGGGGACCCCCCAACCGAACGGCAAGTCGACGAGGCCATGAGGACCCTCGCCGCCGCCTTCGGCCCGGGCCTCAAAGTCACAAGAAGGGATCCGGAAGGGCCCAAACGAAAGGGAAGGCGAGGAGAGGGGCACCGGAACGCCCACCCGAGGGTCGACGATGCCCACGCCAGCACACCAAACCCCCTGCGCACCCCAAGGACACCGCGCCGCCGATCGCCCGGACCGCGCACCCCAGAACGCAGGGACTGGGCCAGCTACTTACTTTCGTCGCCGAGACCCCCAGCACCGCCAGGATCGTCACCCTGATGAAGCCGCTGCTGACCGCCACCATCCGGAGCGCACCTGGACCCCAAGACCGAAGTCGAGGCCTACCCAGCCGATGAAGACCTCTACGCGGAGCCGCAATGAACAGGTCCTTCCTCGACGACGGCAGGGCAGAAATGGACTTCGCGCATGCGCTCTTCCGCCTAGAAGAAGAAGAAAAGAGAAAAAAATCACAAAGCGGGACTTTTAAAATGCCGGCTAGCGTTCCCATGCCGTATTGCTGTTATAGGCACATAAGGAACCATGGACAGCAGCCAGCAGTAAGTAACTTTACAAATAATGCTGGGAACTTACCGAGTGACTTTCCTAAGTTGAGGATGGATGGGGGCAATATCCTAGAGTGGTCACAGCAGCTCCAGGTAGTGTTCCTAAAAGAAAATATGTCACATTTTATTAATGACCCCCCAGAGAAACCTTGGTCCTTGGAATTGGACTGTACGCACCATAGGGCTTTTTACCTTTTAATTGCAAGCATATCTCCCACGATCTATCACTGCATTGGTCATAATCTCACAGTATCTGAAATCATACAGAAAATGTTTGGGTTGTATTACAGTGAGAGTGTGTCCACCACTACCCAGATCTCCAAAGACTTCTTCTCTGCCAGACTAAAACCAGGGGCCCCCATAAGTGAGCACCTAGTGTCCTTAAGCGCTACCAGAGCAGAACTCCACCTTAGGGGGGAGGTCATATCCGATCAGATCATGAAGAGTGTAATAATTAACTCTTTAGATCACTCATGGGACAGCTTCTTATCACACTTAGATACCATTAGCCTAGGCCTGCTATCCGTGGAAAAGCTGTCCAACAAACTCATAGCAGAAGACAATCTCAAGAGGAGGCGCTCTGGCCCCTCCACAGAGCATAAGAGCGAGAAAAGAGTAGTCTTCCAAGAGAAACACAACACAACATATCAGAGTGTTATATCTGTGGATCAAGGGGGCATCTCAAGAGAGACTGCCCCAAGAACTACAGGGAGAGAGGGCAGACCTGAACATAGGTTCAGGCAAACAGAGAGACGCACCTCTGAGGAGAGATACAGGCGCAGAGATTCACCCAACCCCAGAGATAGAAGAGGGAATAGAGACAGCTCACGTGACAGCAGAACGGGGTCATTATATGGGATAGGAGAACGCACTCACATAACACATCAGGGCAGAGACACCAATTCATGGCTCCTAGACTCTGGAGCCTCCAACCACACCACATACAACCAGAAACTTCTCTCATCGTTCCAAAGAGAGGATTTCTCAATCAAGGTTGCAGACCAAAGCGAGGTTAAGGTAACAGGCAAGGGGACAGTTATATTGCCAGGAGTAGGGGAAATAGAGGGGGTACTGCTGGTCCCGGAGATACCCCACAACATATTGGCCGCAGTAAAAACTCAGCAAGGAATCAGGGGTTAAGGTGACCTTTACGGAAGGGAATGTTCAAGTCAGCAAGGGCGGAAAGGACATAGGGAGAGTGACCATCAGTCAAGGGTTACCCCATGTAACGTTCTTTGAGGGTAGCACACACAGCATATACGCCAGCTCGGAAAGCATAGAAGACCTTAACCAGAACAGAATTGAAGGAGGACAGGTAGATGAGGGAGAGGTAGAGAACAAGAAGAACACGACACTAGAGACACGACACAGCAGACACACTCAGAGAGGGCCCTCGATAGGCAAGCCCATGCACGACGACTGTGCACACCTATTACACAGGAAGCTAGGGCACGCAAGTTTCCCCGTAATCCAAAAATGGCCAACTGTACCGAGGGCATCAAAATAAAGAGCTGTGAAAACTACCTCGAGTGCTCGGGTGTGCAAATGTTCTAAGTTAAAGGTCAAACCCAGGCCTAAGAAGTCATCACGCTCCGCCAAACAGATATTCAATTTAGTCCACATGGATTTGGTAGGGCCCCTAAGGCCATCCATAAAATACAAAAAAAGATACTTTCTCACCATCGTGGACGATTATAGTCGATTATGGCTTCGTCTATACCCTAAAGAGAAAGGATGAGGCCTTCCAAAAATTCAAAGAGTTCTACAAAAGGGTAGAGACACAGAACAACGCCCAAATCAAGCAAATCATGACTGACAGAGGGTCCGAGTTCCTATCAAGGGACTTCTCCCATTGGCTCAGATCCAAGGGCGTGCTTCACTTTACGTCGTCCCCATTTTCGGCCTTTCAGAACGGGGTCGCAGAACGACGAAACTCAACGCTGCAAACAATGGTCAGGTGCACCTTAGAGGACGGGGGCATTGGCCAACACTTGGTCTGAGGCCTTGGTTTACTCCAACTACACACTTAACAGAACATGGTCCAGTGTGATAGACAAAACGCCATACGAGCTCATGTACAACAAAAAGCCACAAATAGCACACTTACACGTATTCGGCGTAACCGCCGATGTCCACATACCCAAACAGCTGCGCAGAAAAGGGGACAAAGTATCCAGAAGACTGAGGTTCATGGGGTATGAACCGGGGAACCAAAGGCTACAGGTTTGTGGACAGTAACGACAGGTTCGTGGTATCTAGGACGGCGGCATTCCATGAGCAAGCCAACTGGTCCAGGATACATTTGAACGAGGTGCCAACAAGCTAGAAAGTAGGCCAGACGAGCAAGCACAAGACAAACACGAAAGGGTGAATAGACAGGAAAAGAAGGGACCAAAACCCAACCTCCAAGGCATCCAAATTGGGGAGTGGAAAGGGAACCATCCCAAGATAAGTGTAGACTCGCTGACACAAAGGGAGGCCAGGTACTTACATGACACCGAACAGACAATAGACAGACCGGTCAGGTCAACCAGGAACCAGTTGCCAAAGAGGTTAAATGACTACGTGATGCACATACACACGAACCACGTCACACCAAACTCATACGAAGAGGTATTAAGGCTACCTCAGAGGAGGAGAGAACAAGGTGGGAGTCCGCCATGGCCAAAGAACTGGACAGTCTGAGAGAACTAGAGGTCTACACCCCAGCCAAGGTCCCTGAGGGCAAAAGCGCGATAGGCACCCGATGGATCTTCAAGGTCAAGAACCTTGAGGGTGGCCAAAACCTATACAAAGCCAGGCTAGTGGCCCAGGGGTTTGCTCAAAGGTTCCCAGAGGACTACACTGACACCTACTCACCCACCGTGAGGACAGAGAGCGTCAAAAGTGCCCTGGTCATCGCCTCCCTACTAGGACTAGAGGTACACCAGTTCGATGTGCAGACAGCTTATCTGCACGCCAACCTAGATAAGGAGATATACGTCAAGGCGCCACACAGTAAAAGGACCAACAGGGGGGACACCTGGCTGCTTCGCAAAAGTCTGTACGGACTTAAACAGTCAGGTAAACGCTGGTATGAGTGCCTGGTTGAGGTCTTGAAGTCAATGGGATTCACAGCAACCGTGGCCGACAACTGCTTCTTCACCAGGAGAGTGGGGGACTCGCCAGAATACATCCTAGTATACGTGGATGACATTCTCTACATCAGCAAACACGAAAAGAATCGCAAGGCCTTCGCCAACAGACTAAGCGAACACTTCACCCTAAAATACTTAGGAAGAATAAACCGGTACCTGGGCGTGCAGGTCAGTGAAACCCCCAAGGGCTTTCAACTGTCCCAAAAGGAAAAGATAGAGGAATTACTCCACAAATGTAACATGGCAGATGCCAAGGGATGTGATTCACCCATGCAACCGGACTTTCTGAAGAACATGCATGACGAATCACCTGAGTTTGAAGACAACACGCTGTACAGGTCAGTCATAGGCTCACTCCTGTATATCGCTAACTGGACAAGGCCAGACATTGCGCTATCAGTTAATCTATTGTCCAGACACGTAGGCAGACCCACCACATACCACTGGGACGCAGTGAAGAGGGTACTAAGGTACCTGAAACAAAGCGCCAATGCGTGCCTAATCCTAGAACCAGAAGCATCTGACGAACCTGTCCTCTCCTGCTACGCCGACGCTGACTGGGCTGGAGATATCAAAAGTAGGAAAAGCACATCAGGATACATATTCTACTTGAACAATAGCCCTGTGCATTGGTACACAGGTAAACAAATCTTGGTAGCCACCTCGACCACTGAGGCAGAATACATATGCCTCTCCAAAGCCGCCAACAACCTTATCTGGTTCGACGACCTGCTCGCCAGCGTGTGGAGAGAACCAACTTACCCGATAAATATCTATGAAGACAACAAGGCCGCCATAGAAATATCCATGGCCGATGCCGTAGGGCAAAGATCAAGACATATCGACATAAAATACAAACACGTAAGACAGCTCTCCAGAATCGGGTTCATAAAGGCCATTCATTGTGACACAGAAGAACAGACTGCAGACATACTCACAAAACCACTGCAGGGCAAACAACATTCACACCTAGTGTCCAAACTCAATATCCGCCCCGGAGTGCCAATCAATCAGTCAGGCATACAGACACATGTTAGGCATTTAGAGGGGGATTTGTCAAGGGTAAATGCCTTAACTGTGCCAGGGGTCAGCTATAGTGCAGCAGTGCAGGGGTTAATCCAAACTCCCACCTGTCCAGCTCCTCCCACTAAACCCTCCTTACCTAAGTCTCCGCCTTCTGGCATATAAAGGTGGGCACGCTCCTCCTTGCTCTTCAGATCCAGATGTTGCAAGTGTTGTTGAGATGATGATCTGTGAATAAAGAGATTTAGTTAATCTACTGACTCATGTCTCGTTGTTGGGCCTGATCCATGAATCCTTGTAACAGTTCTCTTATCAGTTTCCTGCAAATTGCTTCTGGGCTTTCTGCCAACCATAGTAAGATTACGATTATTTATTCTTTGGATTCTTGTAGGCTGTTAAGAAAGTTAATTAACAGCCTTTGTTTGAAAAAGACTGATTTAATTTAGTAAATTATGGTTTGTACAGACTTTGTGTGTGTTATGTTCTTTGGGGTCCGTAGCTGGAGCAGAACAGCCAGTAGCAAAGGTAAGTGAATATCATCCCTGATGTTGGCTCATGGATGAGGTAATTTATGCTACGATTGTTTGCTATGGGACTAAAGGGGGAAAAGCTCTGTAGGCTGTTTGGTTTACCTCATGATGTTCCCATGTTCCTGACTATCTTGTCTGCTGCAAAAATAAAGGCTAAATATATTTATTTATATAAAACTACAAGTTTGTGTGTCAGTGTCTCCGACTTCATCTGGGCAGCTGTTTCTCAATTCCCTGATGGTTCCACCATCAAGATGTTCCTAGCATTTCACCATAATCTGCCTTCCTGTAATTTAAATCATGGATTTGCCTCCTTTGCTGAGGGATAAGGAGGAACAAGCTATTCCTTGTTATTGACATTCTTTAAAGTGTCTCCTATCATGTCTCCTTTCATTCCAGCTACTCTTGGCTGCATCAACGGAGGGATAGTAAAAATATCCTGTGTCATGCCCCAACATATAACTTTTATTTATTTATTTTATTTATTATTGGTTCGATTTATATGCCGCCCTTCTCCGGAGACTCAGGGGGGCTTACAATGCATTAAGCAATAGCCTTCATACTTTTGTATATACTTGCTTAGTAGGGCTTTCGCCCCCCCGCCCCCCCAAGCAGTGTTCTTTTTTATACAAAGTCATCTTATTGCCCCCACAATCCGGGTCCTCATTTTACCTATCTCGGAAGGATGGAAGGCTGAGTCAACCTTGAGCCTGGTGAGATTTGAACCTGCAGTAATTGCAGTCAGCTGGTGTTACTTAAGAGTGCATTAGTCTGCTGCGCCACCAAGGCTCTTTTTATATGTTGTTGTTGCTCTCTAGCCCCATCTAGTGGCCGGACGGACAAATATGCCCCACCCAACATACGATCTTTATATATTGTTGTTGCTCTCTAGCCCCATCTAGTGGCCGGAAACACAAATACCAAGTATATTGTTTGAAGCCGGCCCCACCTCATTACCCATCAGCCCGCACTCTCAAAACAAGTGCACTGTGGGAAGCCAGACTCCATTTTCCTTTAGCATTTGGAAAAGGCAGAAGCACAAAGAAGAATCCATCTTAATCTGTAGCACATGGTCATCCAAGGACAAACCCAAATCCTACACCCAGAGCATCGCTGGTGAGATTTAAATTGCTTATATTTATTAATTGTTACGTTCAGCGGTAACTCAATACTGTCTATCTAGTATTTGGTTCTCATTGTATGTATCCCTGTTTTCCCTAGTTTCACCATATCCTGTTCTTTCAATAAAGCATCTGTTGTGGCCCGTCAACGGCCTGTGCAGTTAGTAGCTGATTCCAACAGTGAGGAGGCTGGTGTAGTGCTGCGCCAGCAGCCTGTGCAGCTGGCGCTCGAGTCAAACAATGAGGAGGCTGGAGAAGATGTGGTGCCAGAGGCGGGGATTCAGCCAGAGCCTTCAGAACCTCCAGAAGCTCCCATAAATGAAGAGGAAGAAGTGGAGGTGCCTTTTCTCAATGCACGAGCGCGCAGAGTTGTTAAAAGGCAGGAGTGGCTCCTTAGGAGGAGGTCTCCTTGAGAATAAGGCTTGGGGCTGATTGGCCACTCCCCTAGCCTATTTAAGGAAGGACGACGACTGTTGCAATTTGCAGGAAACAACTTCCTTCATATTCCTTCACATCTTGATTCCAGAAACGTTTGATTCAGCTCTTGTTTCTCTCTTGTCAGTTTTCCTGCAAATTGCTTCTGGGCATTCTGCCAACTACAGTAAGATTACGGTTAACTGAAAGGCTGTACCTCAGAATTGAGTTATTATTTCTTGGACTCTTGTCGCTGTTAATGAAGTTAAATTAACAGCCCTTGTTCAGAAAAGACTGATTTAAACTGTACTTGTGTTTGAACAACTACTAAGAAAGCTCATTAGAAGTCCTTAATTAGTAAACTAAGGTTTGTATGGACTTTGTGTGTGCTGCGTTCTTTGGGGTCCGTAGCTGGGGCAAAACAGCATCCAGATCTCCACACACGGTCTGTTTTATTGGAGGATAGGTGGGTTTAACTCAGTAGTGGGATTCAAATCCCATCGTTACCGGTTCGCTCGTGGGTGCGTGCACACTCATGCACATGCAATGCTTCTGTGCATGCGCAGAGATGTCTGGGCGGGTGGGCGGAGCCTCCTATCACTGTTGCTACTGGTTTGCCCGATCTGGGGCGAACCGGTAACAACCCACTGGTTTAGCTGCATGTCGAGTGCACACAGAATAACGTGTAGTGAGAACAGAACATCCTTTGAAGAGTTAGTACTGCATTATTATTATTATTATTATTATTATTATTATTATTATTATTCATATTTCTATGCCGCCTACTCTCCGAGGACTCTGGGTGGCTTACAGCAAAGACAGTATACTAAATAGCATATTGCCCCAACAATCTGGGTCCTCATTTTACCCACCTCGGAAGGATGGAAGGCTGAGTCAACCTTGAGCCGGTGAGATTTGATCCGCTGATCTGCTGAACTAGCAGTCAGCTGAAGTAGCTGCAGTACAGCACTCTAACCACTGCGCCACCTCAGCTTAATACAGCATTGTTAGGAGTACTGAAATACTGAGTCCAGTTTTGGTCACCACAATACAAAACAGATGCTGAGACTCTAGAGAGAATTCAGAGAAGAGCAGCAAAGATGTTTAGGAGACTGGAGGCTAAAGCATACGATGAATGGTTGCAGGAACTGGTTATGTCTAATGTGACAAAGAGAAGGACTAGGGGGAGATGTGATAGTTTTCCAATATTTGAGGGCCTGTCAAAGAGAAGAGGTGATTGACTTATTCTCCAAAGCAGCTGAAGGCAGGAATAAAGGGGGAAAGATCATTAAAGAAAGATCCAATCTAGCACTAAGGAGCAAGTTTCTGACAGTGAAAATAATCTCCATGAGAATCTATGGAGATTCTCAATCAGCTGGGTCATGGTTATCTCCATGGTGTTTTTTCAAAAGGCAACTTGACGTTCGTTGGAGATGTTTTGCTTCTCATCCAAGAAGCTTCTTAGTTCTGAAGACGTTTCATGGATGAGAAGCAAAATGTCTTCAAGGAAAAATAAAGTCCAGCTGCCTTTTGAAAAAGCAACTTTGGGAAAATCCATCAGTGGTGAATGCTCCGGTTGGATGGCTATTTGTCCAGAATGATCTCCTGCTTGAGAAGGAGGTTGGATTAGAAGACCTCCCAGGTCCCGTCCAACTCTGTTATACTTTTACTGTAAAATGTACTATAAATATACGAGGTGCGTTTGCCTGCAAGTCTTGGCAGCCAAGCACCGCATGTTCTGTCCCCGCACGCACACGCACACACCAACAGACGTCCAAGAGTTAAAAACCAAACCAGCCGACAAAATCCTTATGATAACGGAACTTGGCAGCAACCTAGTTGCTGCCTGCCAAGAGTTTATTACTCACGAAGGGAAGAGATAACTTCTCTCCGGTTCTGGTACATCAAAGTAAAATGTTCAATAATTACAGAGTAACTTAAATCCAAATATAATCCAGCAAAGTCTATAGCAAAAGTCCGGCAATGCAGAATGGCGTGGAAGCTTTCAGCTTTGTTCGTCACAAGGCTTGACTGGCCACCATGCTCCCTTTTATACCCTGTGGGGTGTGGTCCAGTGACTCAGCCTAATCTCTGGCACGCCTCCTCTTCTGTTGCATGCGCTTATCTCTCCGACGCTGGCGTGGATCCAGCCAAGACTCATCCCCGTCACTGTCCGACTGCACCTGTGCAAGGATACCTGGCTCCTGGCCAATCTCTTCTCTGTCGGGAGACACCTGAGGCATTGCCAGAGAGGAGGGTCCTGGAGAGGGAGGCCCGGCCAACTCCTCTCCTTCCCTTTCGGAGCCTTCTTCGGAGCCGATAAGACGGGCTCGGGGGTCGGAGCCATAACACCGCAACTGAGTAAGTGAACTAAAATGTTGCCCAAAATTACACCCAGGTGTTTCAACCTGGCTTCTATTATCTTTACCATAGGTGTGCACCATAGGACCAGAAGGAATGGGAACAACACCCTCTGATGATGTTATCACGCTTGGATAATGAAACATCTGCAAGAAAACAACCAAGTTTAGAGAGCATCAAGGACCCCACAGTCCATCTGCTCCTCCCCCTCCCCCTCCCCTCCACAAATCCCCCTCCCTTCTAACACTGATGAAGTTACCTAGTTGGGTAATGTAACTTCTGCAAGAAAACAACCAAGCTCAGAGACCACCAAGGACCCCATCCTCCTCCTCCTCCTCCTCCTCCTCCTCCTCCTCCTCCTCCTCCTCCTCTTCACACACCCCACTCCCTTCTAACACTGATGAAGTTACAACATGTCCATCTGTATATATATATTATTATTCTTCCCCCCACCCCCTGCCACCTCCCTCTCTCCCTCCTGCCCTCATTTGTCAGAAATGGTATAGGGTCTCTTGTTTGTGCGGGAGGTTGGACTAGATGACCTATAAGGTCCCTTCCAACTCTGTTAATCTGTCAATCATCCTCGTCCTCTCCACACACCTCATTCCCTCCTAACACTGACGAAGTATCTAGTTGGATAATGAAACATCTGCAAGAAAACCACCAAGCTCAGAGAGCAATAGGGACCCCTCACAACCCCATGTCTTTCCCCTCCCCCCCCACCGTAGCTTGTGGTAGCATTTACCTCCTTACAACAATCTCTGACAAGTTGGCCTTTTGCCAACATGCCAATATGTATATATATATATATTCTTCTTCTTCCGCCACCCCCACCTCCCTCTCTCCCTCCTGCTTCCCCCCCTCCCGCTCTCTCTCTCTCTTTCTTTTCCAAACAGAAAGCAGAGTTCAGTAAATAAAGATAAATGATTCTGCTCCTTCTCAACAAGCCCTGGAGCTAAACTGAGCAGGCCTCTTATGGTTGGGAGCTGCTTCATTGAGTGTTCAGACAGGCCAGTAATACGACAGATGTACCCAGCCATTCCTTCTTCCCCGCTGTCCGTTAGATTGTGTTCGTTTTGTTGGAGATGCCATTAGAAGTCTCAAGGTCAAAGGAGTCGCGGGAAAGAAAAGAGGCCCCCTGGATTTTCATCCCTGCTGGCTGAGTCAGGCTGAAGGAACTCCTCGGTCCTTGCAAAGGTTGCCATGTTCGTTTGGGGAAAGGAATGGGGAGCGTTCCTTGGGGGAACCCCAATCTCGAAAGAAGCGGTGTGCGACAATCCTAAACTCTTCAGGAATAATTGATTGGGAAGATCACGATGGCAGAAAGCTGGTGATTGCTTTGATGTTTGATTCGAAAGGACGGTATAAAAAGGCAGTAGAATTCACACTGGAGCAAATGTACTTACCTCTATAGAAAACTTCCTTCCTTCCTTCCTTCCTTCCTTCCTTCCTTCCTTCCTTCCTTCCTTCCTTCCTTCCTTTTTTCTTTCTTTCTTTCTTTTTCTACCTCTCTCCCTCCCTTTCTAAATACCCCTTCTCCCCTTCCTTCTCTCTTTTTCTCTCTTTGTTTTTTCTCTCTTTCTCTCTTTCTGCCTCTCTCCCTAAATGCTACCTTCCTTCCTTCCTTCCTTCCTTCCTTCCTTCCTTCCTTCCTTCCTCCTTCCTTCCTTCCTTCCTTCCCATTCATTCATTCCTCTCTCCCTCTTTCTCTCTTTGTCTTTTCTCTTTCTGCCTCTCTCCCTAAATACTTCCTTCCTTCCTTCCTTCCTTCCTTCCTTCCTTCCTTCCTTCATTCATTCATTCATTCATTCATTCATTCATTCACATTCATCATTCCTCTCTCTCTCTTTCTCTGTCTTTTCTCTTTCTCTTTCTTTCTGCCTCCTTCCTTCCTTCCTTCCTTCACATTCATTCATTCCTCTCTCCCTCTTTCTTCTTTGTCTTTTCTCTCTTCTGCCTCCCTCCCTAAATACCTCCTTCCTTCCTTCCTTCCTTCCTCCTTCCTTCCTTCCTCTCCTTCCTTCCTTCCTTCCTTCCTTCCTTCCTTCCTTTCCATTCATTCATTCCTCTCTCTCTCTTTCTCTCTCTTTTCTCTTTCTGCCTCCCTCCCTCCCTCCTTCCTTCCTTCCTTCATACTAATCATTCCTCTCTCTCTCTTTCTCTCTTTGTCTTTTCTCTCTTTCTGCCTCCCTTCCTAAATACCTCCTTCCTTCCTTCCTTCCTTCCTTCTCCTTCCTTCCTTCCTTCCTTCCTTCCTTCCTTCCTTCCTTCCTTCCCAGACAATCTGCATTGAAATAATAGGATGCCATTACACAGTCCCTCAGGAGATAGCTACAGGTCTTCATTTCAATGAGATCAGCAGGGTTCTGGCACCTCGAAAACTATGTATCCGGTGTAGCATAATTTTCTAGGACCGTACAAGAGTAGTATTATTACATCCATTGTTAATAGTAAAGGATCCCCTTTTTAATGACTCCATTATATTTATGCCATAAAGTTCCCGTAATAATATTGTGGAGCGGGGTGGGGTGGGGGTGGGGAACGATGACAGGAAGATTGTCTGCTGATGCTTCCCTCTCATGCTTCCATTTGTTTCATTATCGATTGAATTGATGGCCACAAGCGATTGATTTTAGCAGGGTTTGTTTCACTTGGGAATATAAACCATACTTTTCCCAGAACATTTGGGAGCAGGGTGTGCTCCTATTCATCCAGGCATTATTGTCTCACATGTGCATTCCAGTGCAAACAGATGGCCCAGATTTCTGCAACATACGGTACAAATGGGATTCTGTGCTATCAGAAGACATATTTTGTTCTTGTCTTTTTGCATAGAACAGAGAATAGCAGAGTTGAAGGGGCCTCCCCTGTCCTCTACCATCCTCCACCGTCTCCTGGAGTTTGCTCAAACTCACATTCAACAAGAAAGTAAGACTTTTAGCAAAAGTGAAAAGTTTCATCAGATGGAGAATTGCTTTGCCTTTAAGAGAATAACAGAGTTAGAAAGGACCTCTGAGGTCTTCTAGTCCATCCTTTTGCTCCAGCAGGAGACTCATTTCAGACAATCTCTTTTTTGAATGCCTTCAGTCTTGGAGCACCCACAATTTCTGAAGGCAAGTTGTTTCACTGGTTTAATTGTTCCAACTGTCAGGAAATTTCTCCTTAGTTCTAGGTTGTTTCTCTCCTTGATTAGTTTCCATCCATTCTTTCTCATTTTATCTTCTGGTGCTTTGGTAAATAGTTTGACCCAGGGGTGAAATCCAGCAGGTTCTGACAGGTTCTGGAGAACCGGTAGCAGAAATTTGGAGCAGTTCAGACAACCGGTAGCAGAAATTTGGAGCAGTTCAGAGAACCGTCAAATACCATCTCTGGTTTATTTATTTATTTATTTATTTATTTATTTATTTATTTATTTATTAGTCCAATTTATATGCCGCCCTTCTCCATAGACTCAGGGCGGCTTACAATCCATTATAGCAATAGCCTGCATACTTTTTTGTATATACCTACTTATTAGGGCTTTCGGGGGGCCCTAAACGGTGTGGTTCTATACAAAGTTGTCTTATTGCCCCCACAATCCAGGTCCTCAATTTACCTACCTCGAAAGGATGGAAGGCTGAGTCAACCTTGAGCCTGGTGAGATTCGAACTTGCACTAATTGCAGGCAGCTGGCAGCTAAGTGCTAGCACTTAACAGCACTTTAGTCCGCTGCACCACCGAGGCTTTTGGTGGTGCACTCTGGGGCACTCTTGGTTACCCCAGAGTGGGGTGGGAAAGGGGATTTTGCAGTATCCTTTCCCTGGAGTGGGGTGGGAATGGAGATTTTGCAGTATCCCTCCCCTGCCACGCCCACCAAGCCACGCCCACAGAACAGGTAGTAAAAAAAGTTGGATTTCACCACTCGTTTGACCCCCACCCCCTCATCTTTGTAGTAGCCCTTCAAATATTGGAAGACTGCTATCATGTCTCTCCTAGTCCTTCTTTTCATTAGATGAGACATACCCAATTTCTGTAACCGTTCTTTGTAGGTTTTAGCCTTCATCCTCCTAATCATCTTTGTTGCTCTTCTCTGCACTCTTTCCAAAGTCTTAACATCTTATGTTGTGTGGCAACCAGAACTGGATGCAGTATTCCAAGTGATTTGGGGACTGGAGGCTCAAACATATAAAGAACGGTTGCAGGAAGTGGGTGTGTCTAGTTTGATGAAAAGAAGGACTGGGGAGACATGATAGCAGTCTTCCAATATCTCAGGGGCTGCCCCAAAGAAGAGGGAGTCAAGCTATTTTCCAAAGCACCTGAGGGCAGGACAAGAAGCAATGGATGGAAACTAATCAAGGAGAGAAGCAACTTAGAACTAAGGAGGAATTACCTGACAGAACAATTAATTGGTGGAACAACTTGCCTCCAGAAGTTGTGAATGCTCCAACACTGGAAGTTTTTAAGAAGATGTTGGATAACCATTTGTCTAAAATGGAATAGGGTTTCCTGCCTAAGCAGGGGGTTGGACTAGAAGATCTCCAAGGTCCCTTCCAACTCTGTTATTCTATACTTCTAAGTGTGGTCTAACTAAGGCTTGGGATTGTTAGTCTGTTTTTAATCTTGGGGTTAATCTCTTCTTATTTGAAAATTGATTACTGGCAAGGAACTGTTGTGACCTTTTAGCTTTTTGATTGTCTCTATTGAGTAGTATGTAGATGCTGTTTATCTCTACGTGTCTGTTGATGGCTGATCTGTCCGAGTCCCGGGCTTTCAGGAATTCTCTAGCATTTTTAGACTGAGCTTGGTCTAGGATGCTCACAGTTCCCCAGTGGAAACTATGGTTCATTCTGCCCATGTGTTGTGATAACAGATAATAGAATAACAGAGTTGGAAGAGACCTTGGAGGTCTTCTAGTCCAACCCCCTGCTTAGGCAGGAAACCCTACACCACTTCAGACAAATGGTTATCCAACACCTTCTTAAAAACTTCCAGGCTTCCAGGCTTCCAAATTGTTCAACTGATTAATTGTTCTCACTGTCAGGAAATCTCTCCTTAGTTCTAAATTGTGTCTCTCCTTGTTTAGTTTCCACCCATTGCTTCTTGTCCTTCAGGTGCTTTCGACACTAGCTTGACTCCCTCTTCTTTGTGGCAGCCCCTGAGATATTGGAAGACTGCTATCATGTCTCCCCTAGTCCTTCTTTTCATTAAAGTAGACATACCCAGTTCCAGCAATCATTCTTCATATGTTTTAGCTTCCAGTCCCTGTTCTGTCCCCGTCTCACACATGCACACAAACAGATATCCAGGGGTTAAATAAAACTGGCAGACAACAAATTCTTTCAATAAGAGGATTGGCAGCAACCCAGTAGCTGCTTGCCAAGAACTTTACTCATAAAGGGAGGGGTTGTTCCTCCAACAGATAAACCCAAACAAGATACACACAGTTCAAGAATTGTCAAGTCCAGTCCGTATTAAATCCAAGGCAGATAACGTTGTTTCAAAGATACAATGTGACTCGCTAGTAGTTAGTTTTGTCCGTCACAGAGTCTGAATGGCCACCTCACCCCCTTTTATCCCCGGTGGGGTGTGGTCCAGTGACTCAGCTTAATCTCTGGCACGCCTCCTTTTCTGCTGTGTGCGCTTGTCTCTCCGACGCTGGCGTGGATCCAGCCAAGACTTATCTCCGTCACTGTCCGACTGCGAGGAGATACCTGGCTCCTGGCCAATCTCTTCTCCTATGGGAGACACCTGAGGCATTGCCAGAGAGGAGGGTCCTGGAGAGGGAGGCCTGGCCAACTCCTCTCCTTCATGTTCGGAGCCTTCTCCCTCCGATAAGTCGGCCTCGGGGGTCAGAGTCACAACAGTCCCCTAATCATCTTTGTTGCTCTTCTCTGCACTCTTTCTAGAGTCTCCACAACTTTTTTACATCGTGGTGACCAAAACTGGATGCAGTATTCTGTGTGGCTTTACCAAGGCATTATAAAGTGGTATTAACACTTCACATGATTTTGATTCTATTCCTCTGTTTATGCAGCCCAGAACTGTGTTGGCTTTTCTGGCAGCTGCTGCACACGGCTGGCTCATATCTAAATGGTTGTCCACTAGGACTCCAAGGTCCCTCTCACGGTTACTACTATTGAGCGAGGTACCATCTATACTGTACCTGTGCATTTGGTTTTTTTCTTGCCTAAATGTAGAACCTTCCTTTTTTCCACCATTGAATTTCATTTTGTTAGATAGCGCCCAATGTTCAAGTCTGTCAAGATCCTTCTGTATCTTGAGCCTATCTTGTGTTTTAAGGTGTAAAGGTGTTTTCATCATGTCTTCTCACTGCTAGTTGGCGTTTATGGATGCTAGTCCTCCACCTGTGTGTCTTATATAGTGACTGTTATGACTCTTACACTCTTGAGAATAGAAAACACGATTTTGCCTTCATTCTTTTCCATGAGAAGTAACATGGATTTGTAGAACGTCTCCACGTAAGGATTTTCTCTGGAAAAAGTATAATAATGGTGCGATGTTCCGTTTTGCCATTCTCCCACATTTTCATTTGTTCTACTGATGAAGACTAATATGACAATTTGGGAAATGGGGAATGCAATTTCAGCTCATTTTTGAGATGCCAATTGCCTTTATTGCAATGGCTTTTTAATTGATAATCCAACTGAAGTTTTGCATTCCCTGTCTCATGGCGGCTGCTACTAATTCTATTAATTTCCAGCAAAGCGACCAGACATTCTGCTGAAATTTTGTATTTTCTTTGTAACACAGTTATCACAACAGACAGCAACCTGGGTGGCGTATGGCGGATTGTTCCTTTTTTAGCGCTTTTATTGAAAATCAAGATACTGGGATTTGCCCGATTGTAATAATGAAGCTGATGATTTCCAATCTGTTTAATAAAGAACTTATGGGTAGGAATATTTCTATTAAATTAACCAGCTGGTGAGATGGTGCTAATTTTTTTTGTACTCTTTTTTTTAAAGAATAGCTGGGAAAAGAATATTCATTATTGAAAACAAAGACACTGTTTGTAATCATTGATTGGTCTCGCACCTCACCGTGATTTCAGTTTTAGAGCTTTGTCATTATAGGATAATATTTTGGGAATTTGGGGACTGAAAAAAGAGATCATGGCAGTGAGCACTGTATCTGAAACAGAGAACAAAGAGATATGTTGATTAAAAGGGGACTGGAGGCTAAAATGTATGAAGAATGATTGCAGGAATTGGGTAATTCAATGAAAAGAAGGACCAGGGAGACACATGATAGCAGTCTTCCAATATTTGAGGGGCTGCCACAGAGATGAGGGGGTCAACCTATTTTCCAAGGCACCTGAAGGCCAGATGAGGAATAATGGATGGAAACTGAACAAGGAGAGATTCAACCTGGAAATAAGGAGAAATTTTCTGACAGTGAGAACAATCAACCAATGGAACAGAAGTCCCTTCAGAAGTTGTGGGAGCTTCATCACTAGAAGCTTTCAAGAAGAGATTGGACTGCCATCTGTCAGAAATGGTGTAGGGTCTCCTGCTTGGGGGGTGAGGGGTTGGACTAGATGACCTACAAGGTCCCTTCCAGCTCTATTCTGTTTGATGAACTAGATAAATACAAGGCCCCTTACAACTCTTCTCTTCTCTTCTCTTCTCTCTTCCTCTTCTCTTCTCTTCTCTTCTCTTCTACTCTATCTACTCTACTCTACTCTACTCTACTCTACTCTACTCTACTCTACTCACCTAAAGGCAGGACAAGACACAGTGGATGGAAACTAATCAAGGAGAGAAGCAACCGAGAACTAAGGAGAAGTTTCCTGACAGTGAGAACGATCAATCAATGGAACGGCTTGCCTTCACAAGTTGTGGGTGCTCCATCACAGGAGACTTTTTAAAGAAGAGAGTGGACAACCATTTGTCTGAAATGGTATAGGGTCTCCTGCTCAAGCAAGGGCATGGACTAGAAGACCTCCGAGGTCCCTTCCAACTGTGTTATCCTGTTAAAGGCAAAGCAATTCTCCATCTGATGAAACTTTTCACCATTGCTAAAAGTCTGCCTTCTTATTGATCATGTATTTGAGCAAACTCCAAGAGATGGTGGCGGACAGGGGAATATGGCGTGTGATGGTCCATGAAGTCACATAGAGTGAGACCTGACTTTGTAATTAAGAACAACAGCAACTGCCTTCTTATACAGACTTAGTGGCGTGTAACATTCACTTGATTTACTTCTGAGTAGACCCATATAGAATTGCCCCCCCCACACACAAAAAGTACAAAATGCATAAAACTCAAGTGTTTCCTTTGCAATTTTCTTCCACAGTTACAGTGTGGGAAGATAAATCCTTCTCTTGATTTTTGTCTCCTACTTCTGATTTGGTTAATAATAAAAATAATAACCACCGCCGTATGTTTTGATACAGATTAGATTTAATGGTGAGTTCAAGGACTGAGTTAATTTTATATTCATACTACATAGATCATTTTATTAGGCATTTTTTCCCCTTCTTTGATGTTGAGGTTATTAAAATAAATGAATGTAGGGGTTTATTTAACTGCAGAGTCAGTAGTGTGTTATATAGTTGCTTGTATGCTGTATTTCAACAAGGTAATTTTTTTAAAAATAATCCTTTCTATTCCCCCCCCCCCCCCCCCCCCCCCCCCGCTTCCCCTTTTTACATGTTTCTATGGAGCTTCTCCTTCTCCTCCTCCTCCTCGTCCACCCCTTTTACATGTTTCTATGGAGCTTCTTCTTCTTCTTCTTCTTCTTCTTCTTCTTCTTCTTCTTCTTCTTCTTCTTCTTCTTCTTCTTCTCCTCCTCCTCCTCCTCCTCCTCCTCCTCCTCCTCCTCCTCCTCCTCCTCCTCCTTCCCTAAACTATAAGGACCAGTTGTCTGGAATTAAATATCTTTCCAGCACTGATGATGTTTCCTAGTTGGGGTAATGAAACATCTGCAAGAAGACAAAAGATCACCAAGTATCCCTCATTTCAACCCTGAGCTACAAATATTCTTCTTTTTTGATAAACATCTTTCTTTTCCCTTTAATTTTCCTTCCTTTTCTGGTCATACCTATAGAGCCAGGGACATGATGGCGCAGTGGCTAAGACGCTGAGTTTGTCGATTGAAAGGTCAGCAGTTCAGTTGTTCAAATCCCTAGTGCCACGTAACGGGGTGAGCTCCCCGTTATTTGTTCCAGCTTCCAGCAACCTAGCAGTTCAAAAGCACATAAAAATGCAAGTAGAAAAATAGAGACCATCTTTGGTGGGAAGGTAACAGTGTCCCGTGCGCCTTTGTTGTTGAATCATGCCGACCACATGACCACGGAGACGTCTTCGGACAGCGCTGGCTCTTCGGCTTTGAAACAGAGATGAGCACCACCCCCTAGAGTCAGGGAATAACTAGCACATATGTGCAAGGGGAACCTTTACCTATAGAACCAACTTGGAGAAAAACCATAATACAAAATTCAGCCTAGCCAGTTGCTCCTATGAAGCCTCTCGGGAAAAGAGTTTGAGCTTTGCAATGCCATAAGATTTCCCAAATTTCTCTTTCCCCAAATCACTGCATTTTATACCCCTTGTTTTACTCAAACACAACAATGCCCTGTTGTTGTTTTTTAAGAAAAAAAATCATACAGTACAATAGTTTCGAGAGAGATCTATCTGGATTAAAAAGAAAAGACTTAAATGGCTGTGGTTACAGATTTTACTCATTTTTTTTTTCCTGCAAGCCTCTGAATATTTATTATTTGATCTTATGGCTTCGCTTTGTGTTGACATTTTCAAGTTTTTTTAAAAAAACAACCACAATGTTTGACTAAAGGAAAATGGCTGTCTGGAGAAATAGCTCTATAGTTTGGGTTCATTTGCCTAGAGGTAGCCTCAAGTGTGCAGTCAGAGAAAATAATGTGTCCTTTGATGCAATACATAACCTGAGGGTGTTGTTGTCCAACCTAGGAAGGGAGATTTGAAAAATTAAAAGCCTTCCATGGCACCAGTCACTGCCTGGAAGTGTTGTGGCCCACCAGCTGCCAGCAGAGCTGGCAGCAGACTCAGACAATGAGGAGGTTGGGGAGGAACTTGGGCCAGTGCTGGAGTCTGGGGAAGGCTCTGATGGATGCTCTGTGTCAGATGTAGAAATAGAGCCAGGGCCGTCTGACGTTTCCCAGCCACTGGAGAGGCAGCTGCCTTTGGAGGCTGATATGAGTGAGGAGGAAGAACAGCTGGGGCCTGTTCCAGATGCATGTATGTGCAGAGCAGTTAGGAGAGGAAAACAACGGAGGACAAGGAGTCAATTTAGGAAGCAAAGCACACATGGACGCTGAATGGTCCTTCCCTGGCTGGGGAATAAATAGAAGGAAAGGGGAGTGGTGGTTGTAGGAGACAACCGTTTGTATTTCTGAAGACTTTGAACATTGTGTTTCATGCCACAAAGACCGGTTTGCCAGAATTTAATTTACAGCCTTTTGGCTGGGAGCTCACGGACTGGCAATTATCGCAAGGAACTGATAAGGTTTGTTATTGCAGTTAACTCCTTGCAGGACTCTTGCCTGGACTTTTTGGTGGGTGAATGCAATTAATTCACAAGAGGTAAATAAAGAGGTAGGGTTTTTTTTCCTGGCAAGGAATCTGTTTCTTGCTTCTGGCTGGCCCCAGTGTGGGGTGGGAATGGAGATTTTGCAATATCCTTCCCCCAGGAGTGGGGAGGGAATGAGGGTTTTGCAGTATCCTTCCCCCGAGTGGGGTGGGAATGGAGATTTTGCAGTATCCTTCCCCTGGAGTTGGGTGGGAATGGAGTTTTTGCAGTACCCTTCCCCTGCCATGCCCACCAAGCCAGGCCCACAGAACCGGTAGTAAAAAAAAATTGGATTTCACCACTGGCTCAGACAAATACCTTGGATTTGCATTTCTTCTTTTGCCTATAGAGCCAGCTATGACCCCTACATGACCCCATAGGAATCTGACAACAGCCAATAGAATACACGGTCTTCCACAGGAACAGGATACAAAGCCCAAACAAGGTATAAAAAACCCACCCACTCTCTAATTCGGTTTGACCTTTTTGGAATTCAAATTGAGCCTAATCTTTATTGTATCTTGATTTTATTTGTATATACGGCCACCAGTCAATGTCTGTACCCATCTCTTTTAGTTCTTGCCTCGTTCTTAGTTCCCCCTGATTGTTTAACAGATCTTTATAAGTTTTTGTTTTGTTATAGTCCATGGCATTTGGATAGATATTGACAAAGGATCAAAATACAAATAGAGGAAATAACACACCAAAAGATAGAACTAAGACCAGAAAGCTTCTTACTAGGCATAGTGAATGGACACTACGAAAAAGAAACAACATATTTAATTATACATATGATAACAGCAGCACGAATACTATACGCGCAACACTGGAAGAGTAGTGATATACCAACACCAGATAAAGTAATCAATAAAATTATGGAATGTGCGGAATTAGATAGACTCACAAAGGAATTACAAAATAGGGAAGAACATGACTTTTACTTAGTATGGGAAAAGTGGTATAGTTGGTTGAAAGATAGGAAAGAGATGAAGCAATAGGAAGTAAACAAAATGACCAAATATAATATGATGGAAACAAAGAACAGACATAGGTCAACAAAGATCAATAGTAGATAGACAAAAGGGAAGGACCAAATAAGAGTCAAAATACGAAGAGAAATGTCAGTTGCGACAAACTGGACATGTATTGAAATGGATGTTTATATGTTTTTATGTTTTGTACGTTTCATTGTTCTGTTTAGTTTGTACTTATAAATAAAAATTGGAAAAAAAAAAAAAACCACCCACTCTCAACTCCATTTTGTCAGCTGCACAAGAATCACATGGGGTTCTGTTTCAGCAATAAACAGTCTTTCTTTCCAATCAGCCTCCATGTTGTTTCCAGCGTCTTTCTCCCAGCTTGGAACTGAACCAGATGGATCTTTCTTTCAACAATGGTTTCCAGTTTCCAATTTCCCCATTTCTTAAAAAAAAAAAAAAAATGGTGGGGGGGGCACAATAATACGTGGTAGGTACAGTTTAGCCAGCCTGCAATTTTTTCTCTTGTGTGAAAATTTTCTTCGGGAGTGCTCATTTTGTTTTAATACAATGCTTAGTGTTCTTCCCCCAAAATATGAAATTATATTGCTCCCCTGATGGTCTCGACGTTCTGACATATTATTTTTCAGCGTGGGAATTCTGGATCTCAAACACAACTGCTAGCAAGAGTTTTTAAACAAGCCTCGGCATCTCAAGGTGAACAGCAACGCGCGTCTGTCAGATATTTTATCTTCCCCCTTTTTTCAAGCTGAGACGTTGGAAAACAAGATCAAGTGTTTGAAATGCAAAAAAGAAATGACTTCCAGCAGAAGCATCTCTTGCTGTTCACTCTGGGAGACCAGAGCTTAAAATGCTTGCTTCGTGGCAAAACATCAGTCCGAGTCAATACATGTTTATTTGTTGAGCTTTCTTTTGGTTTCTTCTTCTTTTTCATGCTGTCTTTTTTTTTCTTTTTTCTTTTTGTGTGTGCGTGCTAAAATGGCAAATAGTAGCAGTGGTAGGATTCTGCCAGTTCGCACCACTTTGGGAGAACCGGTTGTTAACTTTCTGAGCAGTTTGGCAAACTGGTTGTTGGAAGAAATCATTAGGGTAGAGAACCCGGCTGGACTATGTTAGGATATGGTTTGAGCCTAACTATGTTGTCCAGGCAATATAAGTGTACTGTAACTTTAATCTGATAATGTATTATGTGACTTAAATGCTGAGTCATGCTGTAATTAGATAATGACTGGTTGTGAGAGTATTTAAGCAAGGTACTGTAACATGTTCAGTTGCTGCTATGCTATGCTGCCATTGTGTATGAAGATGATGAGATGATGAAGCTGATATGATAAACTACCATTGAGAGGAGTTGTTATCTGTAATCATCGTTGGATGGATCTGTAACCATCGTGGTTTGTAAACCAGAGTGAGTTTGTTATTCTAACCAACTACTGTTTGTTGGGTAAGAAGATTTTGTAACTACTGGACTGATTTACTGGCAAAGACTTGGAATTTGTTTAAAGACTATGAGACTGTTTTTCTACT
>NW_026844028.1:100330241-100355241 GCF_029531705.1 Pantherophis guttatus | reverse complement strand
GAGAAGGGCGGTATATAAATTGGAAATAAAAAAAAAACGGGGCGCGTGGGGACTCCTGGAAGGGGCAGGGCGGGGAGGGACAGAGCCAGCCAGCAATTAAACAGCCGGTTCAGCCCAAACTGCCTGAATCCCAACACTGCAATTGGGACATGAATTTTGCGAGTTTACCAGATGAATGGCCTAGGGAACAAAGCTGTTACAGAATCTGGTAGTCCTGCTAGAAATACTTCAAAACCTCCTCCCAGAGGGGAGTAACAGAAACAGATTGTAAAGTAGGTGTGTGGGGTCTCTAATAATGCTTTGAGCTTTAAGAACATAGTGCTTATAAGCGGTAATCCTGAATAACGGGAAGCAAGTTTCTTATAATCTTCTCTGCTGTCCTCACCACTCTCTGTATGGACTTTCTATCTCACGGCTGCCACCCAACCAAACAGGGATGCACTCTATTTTCAGTGTAGCTGGTTTGATTATATGCTGGATTATTACAGTTACAATTACAATTCCCAAAAATCTTGTAACTTTGTCCTTCTTAAGAAAGAGAAGGAGAGAACCAGCCTAGAAGTAAGAAGACATTTCCTAAAAGTGAGAACAATTAACCAGCGGAATAACTTGCCACCAGAAATTGTGGGTGCTCCAACACTGGAGTCCCAAAGGTGCTTTTTCAGGAGGCAACTGGATTTTCTTGTGTTTTTTTTTTCTTTTGAAGACATTTCACTTCTCATCCAAGAAGCTTCTTCAGCTCTGACAGAATAGTGGGAACTGGAAGGATTTATATTCCTTGCAGACAGCTGGACATTTGCATCCTTTTAGAGAGTCATTGAGGCTGCTTGGAGGTTTCTCTGTGTCTTCAGAGTCAGAAGAAGCTTCTTGGATGAGAAGCAAAACTCTTCAAAATAAAAAAAAACAAGGAAGTCCAGTTGCCTCCTGAAAAAGGACCTTTGGGACAACCATGACCTGGATGACTGAGAATCTCTACAGACATCCAACACTGGAGGTTTTAAAGAAGAGGTTAGAATAGAATAACAGAGTTGGAAGGGACCTTGGAGGTCTTCTAGTCCAACCCCCTGCCCAGGCAGGAAACCCTACACCACTTCAGACAAATGGTTATCCAACCTCTTCTTAAAAATTTCCAGTGTTGGAGAACTCACAACTTCTAGAGGAAAGTTGTTCCACTGATTCATTGTTCTCACTGTCAGGAAATTTCTCCTTAGTTCTAGGTTGCTTCTCTCCTTGATTAGTTTCCACCCATTGCTTCTTGTCCTATCTTGAGGTGCTTTGGAGAATAGTTTGACTCCCGCTTCTTTGGGGCAACCCCTGAGATATTGGAAGACTGCTATCAGGTCTCCCCTAATCCTTCTTTTCATTAAACTAGACATGCCCAGTTCCTGCAACCGTTCTTCATATGTTTTGGCCTCCAGTCCCCTAATCATCTTTGTTGCTCTTCTCTGAAGGTTGTCCAATCATTTCAGATAAAAATGAAATAAAAGTATAGGGTCTCCTGCTTGAATAGGGGGTTGGACTAGAAGACCTTCAAGGTCCTTTCCAACTCTGTTATGTATACTTGGAAAAGCAACTTTTGTTTTTACACATAGTAGGAGGGTAAATCACAAAATAAAATGCGTTAATCTGAAAAGGGACTATCAAACCCCTTCTCATTTTTCGTTGTATTTACACACGAAGTAGACTTTTTCCAGTAAGTAAATTCATCAAATTCATTTGGGCTGACTTCTGAATAACCAAGTTTAGGATTGCTCTATACACTTCATCTTTCACTTTGTTAATAGGTATCAGTTCTTGGAGGAAAAAAAAATGCACATCTTATTGAAATTCCTTTTATATTATAAAAAAACTGAGACAGTTCAGGATTGGCTGGAATGAAAGATGAATAAGTATATCCATTTTTTTTCTTTCGATAACATTTCTTTTTTTTCAAATTTATCTCTTCCTCTGTATTGTTAACAGAGGGAGATGGGGGCACAGGGCTGCATTGTAAGTAAGTCAAAGTGGCAAACAGCCTCAGTACTCCTTCGAATGTCTATGGAGATTCTCACTCATCCAGGTCATGATTGTCCCAAAGGTGCTTTTTTCAAGAGGCCACTGGACTTTCTGGTTTTTTTGAAGATGTTTCGCTTCTCATCCAAGAAGCTTCTTCAGCTCTGACTGGATGGTAGGGAACGGAAGGATTTATCCTCCTTGCAGACAGCTGGTCATTTGCATCCTTTTAGAGGGTCGTTGAGGCCACTTGGAGGTTTATCTGTGTTCTCAGAGTCACCTGAATGGTGCAAATGGCAATTTGGAGAGGAGGTCATCAAGGACTCGATGATTGCCTGGGGGAGAAATTTGGGATACTCAATTGAACTTGAAAAATGGGAAGAAATTTGGGGGAAAACCTTAAAATTAACAATGTCGGTTTCCTATAAGGAAAATATATACAAAATGCTGTATAGATGGCACCTGCCCCCGGCTAGATTATCGAAGATGTTCCCGGGAACCTCTCCAGTTTGTTGGAAATGCAACGCCGCTATGGGAACTTACTTTCATAGTTGGTGGACCTGTCCCGGAGCAAAAGAATATTGGGCTAGAATTCAAAAATGGATTTTAGAAATCATAGGATGTAGAATAGATTTGAACCCGGAAACATTTTTACTAGGCATGAAACCAGAGAACTTAAACAAATCTAATTGGTATCTCGCTCTCCACATCATCATTGCAGCCAGGATCTCGTTCGCGCACGAATGGAAATCCAAAAATATCCCATCGGAGGCTACGATAATTGCAAAGATCATGGATTGTGCAGAAGCAGACAAGCTTACTGGACCTTTGTGAGATAGACAAGAATCAGGGTTATATAGGAGAGATGGTATGCTTGGCTGAAAAAAAAAGAAATCTTAAGAAGAATGAAAATATTAACCTTAATGTGAACGTGGGTAAATATTTATAGGAGCATTGCATGACAGTTGAGAATTTTTTCTCCTGGATAAACTTTTCTTTCTTTTGATGAGTTGGCTTAATGGAGGTTTGTACTTTCTCTAGGCGAAAATTGATACTTTAAAACTCTATATGTATTACATTACTCTCTGCAATTCTATCCATATTGTTATACCTTTTTTTTCTGTATTTTTTAATAACTTTCAATAATTAAAAAAAAGAGTTACCTGAATGGTGCAAATGGCAATTTTTTTTCCTCTGGAAATCCATTCCTATTCCGACACCATTCAAAGTGTCTTCATCCCAAATTGTATAGCTAAAAGTCTGTAGAGATTCTCAGTCATCAAGGTCATGGTTAGATAAAAAAAAATGTGGAAATGAAATCTGATAGAGATTTTTATAATACAAGAATTGTAGAATTATATAAAGTATAACATAAAGATGTATTATTGTTGGATCGATTTAGGATGATGAAATGAATGTTATAATATAAATTAACTCAAATCTCAGAATATTTTGTACAAAATGAGGGAAGAATAGCTATGGTCGAATAAATGATTAACGAGGACAATAATACATAGATATATATTAGATCGATAATATGAGAATTTAGGTAAACTGTAAACTATGAATATGGTGAAGATGCACAAAAGACTTGTAACCAACCAACACACTGTGTGTAATTGAAGATGGCTTTATGTTTTTATGTATGTTTGTTTAAAAATAAAAATATTTTTTTTCAAAAAAAAAAAAAGACTTGAAGGGATCTTTTTTTTTTTTTTAATTTGATTTATATGCCGCCCTTCTCCGAAGACTCAGGGTGGTTTACAATGTGCTCAGCAATCTTCCTTCCTTCCTTCCTTCCATCTTCCCCTCTCTTCTCCCTCCTTCTCACTCTCACTCTCTTTTTCCTCTTTCCCTTCCCCCTCTTCTCCTTCCTTCCTTTCTTTCCTTCCATCTTCCCTTCTCTTCTCCCTCCCTCCTTCTCTCTCTCCCTCCCTCCCTTTTCCTCCTTCTCTTCCCTTCTCATTCCTTCCTTCCTTCCTTCCTCCCTCCCTCCCTCCTTCCCTCCTTCCTTCCCTTTCCTTCCTTCCTTCCTTCCTTCCTTCCTTCCTTCCTTCCTTCCTTCTTTCTTTCTTTCTTTCTTTCTTTCTTTCTTTCTTCTGTTCATGCATCCACGACTTTCACTGATAAGGTTGCGAGGGGAGAGAAACTCTGAATGATATGGATATAAACATTATGCAAAGCATCACTACAATATCCGAACTTAATACCCTGGTTGGGTTCACAGAACATGCAGAGCCTAATTATCAATTAATTTCTGCCTTCCTGGGAAAGCATAAAAAGAAAACCTTTAGGAAAAAAAAAAAGAATAGATGGCAAAAGCAAAAGAACGGAGAGCCAGTTTGTTCTAGTGGCTAAAGCACCATGCTAGAGACCAGGAGACTGCGAGTTCTAATCCTGCCTTAGGCATGAAAGCCAGCTGGGTGACTTTGGGCCAGTCCTTCTCTCTCTCTCTCAGCCCAACCTACTTCAAAGGGCTGTTGTTGTGGGAGAAGAAATATTCAATGTTGGGATGGGATGTGAACTTGCAGAAGGAGTGGGGTGCAATTTCATCAGCATCACAGTTTCCCAGGTAGGAGGTAGCACATTCCAGAGTGGGACCCAAGATAAGAAGCTATCTAATCCTGAACTGGATGGAGAGAGAGGAAAAGGTTCAAATAGTCACACTATATATCTAGGCGAAATCTAGTGATGGCGAAACTTTTATTTTATTTTATTTTATTTATTTTTTAATTTGATTTATATGCCGCCCTTCTCCGGAGACTCAGGGTGGCTTACAATGCGTTAAGCAATAGCTTTCATTCTTTTGTATATTTTATACAAAGTCAGCTTATTGCCCCCACAAACTGGGTCCTCATTTCACCTACCTTAGAAAGGATGGAAGGCTGAGTCAACCTTGAGCCTTGGAGAGATTCGAACCAGCTGAAATTGCAGGCAGCTGTGTTAATAACAGGGTGCACTAAACCCCTGTACTATCAAGGCTCTTTGGCACAGAGTGCCAAAAAGGTTAGGTGGAAACGGCGTGCGCTCATCGGGGCCATGCTCTGGAAAAGCCGAACCTCCGGCTTCTAACACACATGTGCACCCGATGATCAGCTGGCCATTGCCCATGCACAGGCTGGTTTTCAGCACTGCCACATGTGTGAAGGGATCATGCTCCAGAAAAGCCGAACTTCCAAGTTCTAGTGCGCATGCGCGCCCGACAATCAGCTCATCGGTGCGCATGTGCAGGCCGGTTTTCAGCACTGCTACATGTGTGAAGGAATCATGCTCCAGAAAAGCCGAACTTCCAGGTTCATGTGCACCCAACAATCAGCTGGCCGGTGCACATGCACACACCGATTTTCAGCACTGCCATTCACGGGAAGGACAGCTGATCATCGTGCATGCATGCACACCAGAAACCCGAAAGACAAACAGGCAAGGCTGTGCGTGCTAGGCGACATGGCTTCATGTGCCACTTTGGGCACGGGTGCCATAGGTTCGCCATCACGGATCTAAGAGGTTAGAAGGTTATAGCTTTACTCTGGCAAGATTCTGTTCATTAGGTGTAAGCAAATAAAGAATTGGACTCGGTTGGATTTCACTGTGTCATCTTTGAACTTGGACCTGACAAGAGGAGAGCTCCAGATTGCCAACAGCATGGTCATTGTGTCTTCCAAGCAAAAAGTGAGACTTCAGCTGTGCTTGATGCAGCCAAAATGGCTTATGAGTTGCCCTTCTAGTATGCCTTGGGTCTGACCAACTGGAAAAAAATCTGACATTTTTTTCCCCCTCCTAGTAGATATTCTGATATGGCTCCTTAGTTCAAATCTCATGTACGCATCGCTTAGGGGAGAGCGACCCTCACTGAGCCCTCCCTAGATGTTCAGACTGCATGTGCGAAATCGGCCATGGCAAGGTGACTTCTGATGCATTGCATATTATACCAATGGGCCCTGGAAGTTTTTAAGAAGACGTTGGATAACTATTTGTCTGAAGTGGTATAGAGTTTCCTGCTTAAGCAGGGGGTTGGACTAGAAGACCTCCAAGGTCCCTTTCATTTCAGACAAATAGTTGTCCAGTAGCTTCTTAAAAGCCTCCAGTGTTGGAGCATTCACAGCTTCTGGAGGCAAGCTGTTCCAACAGATTAATTGTTCTAACTGTCAGGAAATTTCTCCTTACTTCTAGGTTGCTTCTCTCCTTGATCAGTTTCCACCCATTACTTCTTGTCCTGCCCTCAGGTGCTTTGGAAAATAGTTTGATTCCCTCTTCTTTGGGGCAGCCCTGAAATATTAGAACACTGCTATCATGTCTCCCCTCGTCCTTCTTTTCATCAAAATAGACCTACCCAATTCCTGCAACCGTTCTTCATATATTTTAGTCTTCAATCCCCTAATCAGAATCAGAATCAGAATAACTTTGGAGATCTTCTAGCAGTGGTGAAATCCAATTTTTTTTTACTACCGGTTCTGTGGGCATGGCTTAGTGGGCGTTGTGTGGCTTGGTGGGCGTGGCTTGGTGGGCGTGGCAGGGGAAGGACAGGTTCTGGAGAACCAGTAGCGGAAATTTTGAGCAGTTCAGAGAACCGGCAAATACCACGTCTGGCTGGCCCCAGAATGGGGTGGAGACTTTGCATGTGGCTTGGTGGTGCATGTGGCAGGGGAAGGATACTGCAAAATCCCCATTCCCTCCCCACTCCTGGGGAAAGGATATTGCAAAATCCCCATTCCCTCCCCACTCCTAGGGGAAGGATATTGCAAAATCTCCATTCCCATCCCACTCTGGGGCCAGCCAGAGATGGTATTTGCCGGTTCTCCGAACTGCTCAAAATTTCCACTACCGGTTCTCCCGAACCTGTCAGAACCTGCAGGATTTCACCCCTGTCTTCTAGTCCAACTCAGGCAGGAAACCCTATACCATTTCGGATAAATGATAATCACCTTTGTTGTTCTTCTCTGCACTCTTTCTAGAGATGTTCCTGAAATCCAAGAGTTTATGGTCCAGAATTTCTGGCTAGGGTTTCCAAAGGTTTGTTGTAGAGGGAATGACTAAATCCTCTTTTCTCTTTGTCCTGAATCCATTCTCAATGTTTCCTTCTGTTTCTCAAGATTCCAGAGTTTGGAGAAATTAACACCAACCCCGTATAGTAGGCTAGGAGACGAAGGGGCCTCCGATATCAAAGTAACCCAAAGAGTTTGATGGCGGAACATGGATTGAACCCTCCCTCTTCCCCAGAATGAAGCCACCCCTCACTCTGCTCCACCACACTCCATTAACTGTGAAAGCAAACGGCGATGGCTGCAAGAAGCAGATGGGAAGAGCAGAAGGTGAGGGCGAGACCATTACGGCATGCGTAATAAGCACAAATCCCAAATATTATCCTGGGAATTTAGCCCACATGGAGGTAATATTAACCAGTTGTCTAAAGTAAAACCATAAAGTTTCAAGGACAATAGTGTAGTTTCATGTAGGGATTTGATTAGGATGGACGTCATCAGAACATTTTTTTTCCTTTTCTTTCTTTCTTTCTTTCTTTCTTTCTTTCTTTCTTTCTTTCTTTCTTTCTTTCTTTCTTTCTTTCTCCTTCCTTTCTTCCTTCCCCCCTCCCTCCCTCCTCTCCTCTCCCCTCTTCTTCCTTCCTTTTTTCTTTTTCCCTCCCTCCCTCTTTCTCTCCTTCCTTCCCTCCCCTCCCTTCCTTTTTTCTTCTTCCCTCCCTCCCCTCTCCTTCTTTCCTTCCTTTCCTTCCTTCCTTCTTCTTTCCACCCTCCCTCTCTTCTTTATCCTCTCCTCTTTTTTTCCTTCCTTCCTTCTTCCCAGCCTCCTTCCCTCCATTTCTCTCCCCCTTCCTCTCCCCCTTTTTTCTTCCTCCCTCCCTCCCCTCCCCTCCCCTTACCTCCAAAGACTTTTTTGTCTTTCTTATCAACAATTGCTAAGTCTGCAATATTATGGTAGAGTCCTACTTATTTAAATTCTAAAGTCCCAGACTACTGGGATTTATGCAGATTTATTTGTATAATTTAGCACAACAAACATATCAACACACTTTCCTTCTCATGTTTTCCCCACAACAAGAACCCTGTGAGTTGTTGGGCTGAGAGAGAGAGAGAGAGAGAGAGAGATCATCATTCAGCCAGCTTTTATTCCTAAATTAGGACTGGAACTCACAATCTCCTGGTGATTGGCCCAAAGTCACCCAATTGGCTTTCATGCCTAAGGTGGAACTAGAACTCACTGTCTCCTGGTGATTGGCCCCAATTCACCCAGCTGGCTTTCATTATTAAGGTGGGGCTAGAACTCACTGTCTCCTGGTTTCTAGCCTGGGACCTTAACTTCTAGACCAAACCGGCTCTCTTCTGATCCAACTACATTCAAGCTTCACACAGGAAAGGAAAACCTGAAGTTTCAACGAGAGAACCACAGTGGGAACTTGGTATGTAAGAAGCGTGAACATGGGAAAATTCAGCAGAGTGGAATATGAAATGAATTGACGACACGCTGATAGCTGAGGCTTCAATGAATTGAAGTAGACACTTTCAGCCAAAAGATAATACCGATTACTACGCAGAGCACAAGATACCTCAGAAGCACAAGAAAACAAAGAAGAAATGGGTCTGTTTTCATAGTCAGGAAGGATATAGGGAAGACCGTACTTGGATATAATAAAATCAATTAGTTTTTGCAGACAGTCCTTTATTACGATGGTTATCTGGGTTTATGCTCCAAGCACTGGTGCAGAAGAGGAAGAAAAAGAAGCTAAGGAATTGTATAGTTAAATTCGAACTGAAATCAGCAGAAGATGTGAACGAAGATGTGACTGGAAAGGAAAACGTTCAAGTTTGAAATTCTGAAGAGATCTTCAGTCATCCAGTTGTCCCAAAGGTGCTTTTTTCAGGAGGCAACTGGATTTTCTTGTTTTTTTTTTCTTTTGAAGACGTTTCACTTCTCATCCGAGAAGCTTCTTCAGCTCTGACTGGATGGTGGGGAAGGGAAGGATTTATATTTCTTGTAGACAGCTGGTCATTTGCATCCTTTGAGAGGGGGGTTGAAGCACTTGGAGCTTTCTCTGTATCCTCAGGGTCACCTGAGTGGTGCTCCTGGTTCCTGTAGTCTGCAATTTTTTCTTTCTCTGGAAATCCATTCCTACTCCCACACCATTCAAAGGGTGTTCATCCCAAACTGTATAGCTAAAAGGGATGAAATTGGGATAAATAAATGAAATTGGGATAAATAAATCAGACCGAAAAACGGCCCAGAAAATGGCCTGAAAACAGCCCCAAAACTGCCAAAAACCACCCAAAAAATGGCCTGAAAACAGCCTGAAAACAGCCTGGAAAATGGCCCCAAAATGGCCTGAAAACAGCCCGGAAAATGGCCTGAAAAATGGCCTGAAAATGGCCTGAAAGTGGCCTGAAATGGCCTGAAAAATGGCCTGAAAATGGCCTGAAAAATGGCCTGAAAATGGCCTGAAAATGGCCCAAAAAACACCCTGGAAATGGCCCAAAAAACAGGCAAAGAGGGCCCCCAAAATGGCCAAAAGGGCATGAGTGACCACGCATAAGGAGTCCCGATCCAGAAAGGGACGCAACTGGTGAATCAGGCAAACCTGATGAAAAATCCTCCCGGTCATGGCCATCAAGTGCTCTTCTAAAGACAGCCGTGAATCCAGGAGGACACCCAAGTTGCGCGCCCTCTCCGTGGGGACCAGCGATTTGCCCCCAATAGTCAGTGATGGCACCAACTGACTATATCGGGACATTGGAAACCACAGCCACTCGGTCTTGGATGGGTTGAGCCTGAGTCTGTTTCTCCCCATCCAGATCTGCACGGCCTCCAGGCACCAGAACATCACTTCAAGGGCATCATTGGGGTGGTCCGGGGTGAAGATGTACAGCTGAGTATCATCAGCATACTGATGGTACTTCACCCCGAAACCACGGATGATCTCGCCCAGTGGCTTTACATAAATGTTGAACAGAAGGGGCGAGAGGATCGACCCTTGTGGCACCCCACATATGAGGCACCTCGGGGTCGACCTCTGCCCCCCTGTCAACACAGACTGCGACCGGTCAGAGAGAAAGGAGGAGAACCACTGCAACACAGTGCTCCCCACCCCTAACTCTTCCAACCGGTGCAGCATGATACCATGGTCGATGGTATCAAAAGCCGCTGAGAGGTCTAATAGGACCAGGACAGAGGAGCAACCTCTGTCCCGAGTCCTCCAGAGATCATCAACCAACACGACCAATGCCGTTTCCATGCTGTACCCAGGCCTGAAGCCCGACTGGAATGGATCCAGATACACCATTTCATCCAGGTGCTGGGGGAGCTGTCGCGCAACCACACTCTCAACAACCTTCGCCACAAAGTGAAGGTTGGAGACCGGACGATAATTAGACAACACTGCCGGGTCCAGGGAAGGCTTCTTGAGGAGAGGCCTCACCACCACCTCTTTCAAGGTGGCGGGGATGTCACCCTCACTCAATGAAGCATTTATAATCCCCTGGAGCCAGCCTTGCATCACCTTCCAAGAAGCCAGCACTAACCAGGAGGGACACGGGTCCAACAAACATGTGGTCCCGTTCAGTCTACCCAGAATCCTGTCCATGTCGTCAGGAGTCACAGGATCGAACTCATCCCAGATAACATTCTCAAGACCTGCCCCAGTCCCTCCCCCTGAGACTACCCAGTCGGAGTCCAGACCTTCCCGAATCTGAGTGATTTTGTCATGCAGATGAAATATGAAAGATATCTGTTCCTGCAGCACTATAAAACCCATCTGCACCAGTCATTTCCACGAAAGTGTCTCGCCTTCATTTACTTGTTTATCCTCTCCTTCCCTCCCTCCCTTTCTTTCTTTTTATAGCAGTTGTAAAATCCCCATGTTTCTTAAAGCAGCTTTGAGGTGAGATCATTAAAAAATCAAAAGCTCACACAAGCACACACACACACACACACACACACACACACACACACACCGGCAGCCTGGGTGACAGATGGGGGTCAGGCTATGTTAGCTCTCAGCTCTGCAGACCTGGAAGCTTTTGCTGGGTGTGTTCAAGCAGAGAGCAGCGGCCATCTGTCACAGATGCTTTAATATGGATTCATGCACTTGGTGGCCTAAACAAGCATCTTCTTCCAACTTTAGGATTTTAAGCGCATGGGGGGGGCTTTTTTAAGGACTGGTGGGAGTGACATGATAGTAGCGTTCCAGTATTTGAGGGGCTTCCACAAAGAAGAGGGGGGTCAACTTATTTACCAAAGCACCAGAAGGCAGGACAAGAAACAATGGATGGAAACTGATCAAGGTGAGAAGCAACCTGGAATTAAGGAGAAACTTCCTAACAGTAAGGACAATTAGCCAGTGGAACTCCTTGCCTTTAGAAGTTGCAAACACTTCGTCAGTGGAAGCTTTCAAAAAGAGACTGGAAGCCATCCGTCAGAAATGGTATGGGGTCTTCTGCTTAAGCAGGGGGTTGAAGTAGAAGACCTCCAAGGTCCCTTCTATTCTACAATAGAATAGGGGTCTTGTTTTTGGGAAAACAAGGGTAATTGTGGTGAAATATTTGACCTAGAACAGCAGCTCTTCTTCTGGCTGAGAGATGCTGAAGATGACACTCCAGGTCAAGTGACAGGAATCTGAGGTTAACCCTCCAAGCAATGGTGAAATCCAATTTTTTTTTACTATCAGTTCTGTGGGCATGGCTTGGTGGGCATGGTGTGGCATCATGTGGCTTGGTGGGCGTGGCTTGGTGGGCATGGGAAGGATACTGCAAAAATCTCCATTCCCACTCCACTCTAGGGCCAGCCAGAGGTGGCATTTGCCAGTTCTCTGAACTACTCAAAATTTCCGCTACCGGTTCTCTGAACTACTCAAAATTTCCGCTACCTGTTCTCCAGAATCTGTCAGAACCTGCTGGATTTCATCCATGCCTCCAAGCCATCTATCATGAACTGTAAGTCAGTGGTGGGTTTCAAAATTTTTCACTACCGGTTCTGTGGGTATGGCTTGGTGGGTGTGCAATGGCTTGGTGGGCATGACAGGGGAAGGATACCATAAAATCTCCATTCCCACCCCACTCCAGGGGAAGGATACTGCAAAATCTCCATTCCCACCCCACTTCAGGGGAAGGATACTGTAAAATCCCCATTTCCTCCTGATCAGCTGGGACTCGGGAGGCAGAAAATAGATGGGGCGGGGCCAGTCAGAGGTGGCATTTACCGGTTCTCCGAACTACTCAAAATTTCTGCTACCGGTTCTCCAGAATTGAGAATTCCCTCATTAAAAAGCTGACAAGGTTGAAGCATAGGATCACAGTTGCTCTGATTCCAGGCCAAAATAGTTTGCCATGACCTCAGAAAACATTTTCCTTTGCCGAGTCAACCGATTCTCCAAAGCACCTGAAGGCAGGATAAGAACCAATGGATGGAAACTAATCAAAGAGAGAAGCAATCAAGAACTAAGGAGAAGTTTCCTGACAGTGAGGACAATCAATCAATGGAACAGCTTGCCTTCACAAGTTGTGAGTGTTCCATCACTGGAAGTTTACAAGAAGAGACCGGATAGCAGTCTGAAAAGATATAGGGTCTCCTACTTGGATTGGACTAGAAGACCTCCAAGGTCCCTTCCAATTCTGCTATTCTTTATTTATTGTGTTAAGTGGTAATCGCTGGTAGAACGCTCCAGGAAGGTATACAACTTTGCATGTAAGGTCAGAACCTTAAAATCCATGTCTTAAACACCTCCAGATATTATAAAGAGAAGCTGATGTGATGTTTATACAATAATCAATTCTTACATTTATCAATGCCCTAAGCTGGTGTAATGATTTCCTAAGAACTGGATGCAGGGGTGAAATATTACCGGTTCGCACCGGTTCAGGTGAACCGGTAGTAATAAAAGCTACCGGTTTGATAGAACTGGTAGTAAAAAAAAAATGCTACCAGTTCTTCTGAACCGGTATTTCTGACGATCAGCTGTGCCACGTGATTTATATTTATCAGCAGGAAATCTTACTTTCTAGCAAATATAAATTGCACAGCACAGCTGTTCCCCCCCTCACTGTTCTACTTACCTTCTTAAGCCTCCTTTTTTTAAAAAAAAATATTATTTATTTATTTATTTATTTATTTATTTATTTTGTCAAGCATATATAAGGTAACAGGTAAAAGTATAAACATAATTTGAATACATGAAAAGAGTAAGTAAAAAGGAATATTAGGACAGGGATGGTAGGCACGCTGGTGCACTTATGCACGCCCCTTACAGACCTCTTAGGAATGGGGTGAGGTCAACAGTAGACAGTTTAAGGTTAAAGTTTTGGGGTTTGGGAAGAAACCACAGAGTCAGGTAGTGCATTCCAGGCATTGACCACTCTGTTACTGAAGTCATATTTTCTGCAATTGAGTTTGGAACGGTTTACCTTGAGTTTGTATCTATTATTTGCTCGTATATTGTTGTGGTTGAAGCTGAAGTAGTCATTGACAGGAAGGACATTGTGGTAGATAATTTTATGTACAACACTTAGGTCAGACTGAAGTCGGCGTAGTTCTAAGTTGTCTAAGCCCAAAATTTGGAGTCTGGTGGCATAAGGTATTTTGTTGCGATTAGAGGAATGGAGGACTCTTCTCATAAAATATCTCTGGACTCTCTTGATTGTATTTATGTCCGATATGCAGTGCGGGTTCCAGACAGATGAGCTGTATTCAAGAATTGGTCTAGCAAATGTTTTGTATGCTCTAGTTAGTAGTACAACATTACCAGAGAAGAAGCTACGCAAGATTAGGTTAACAACTCTTAATGTCTTTTTGGCAATGTTACAGTGGGCTCGGGCACTTAGATCTTTAGAAATGAGTCCTCCAAGGTCCTTGAGAGAGTGAGGGTCATCTACAAGGTCATGTCCATCTAATTTGTATTTTATGTTTTGATTTTTTTTTATTATTTTTTTTGCCAATGTGCAAGACAGAGCATTTGTTGGTTGAGATTTGAAGTTGCCACTTGTTAGACCAATCTGACACATAGTCAAGGTCTTTTTGAAGGGTAGTTGCATTGTCAGTGGTGTTGAATAGTTTAACATCATCAGCGAAGAGAACACAGTTGCTTTTAATATGATCGCGAAGGTCATTTATGTAAAGTATGAAGAGTGTTGGACCTAAGACACCGTGCAATTGGGTTACCACTGGTAACCCAATATTATCCGCACGTGCAGCGAACCCAGTGGTAAAACTCAGAGGATTTCACCACTGACTGAATGCCATATTTCTGCTAAGGCAGCCTAAAGGCCATATTAGTTGTTGCACCCTATTGCTTACTAGGGATTACTTAATTATTCATTTATTTTTATTTTATTTCGAATTTATATACCGCACCTTCTCCTGAGGGACTCAGCCAGCTAAAAACAATAGAAACATTAAACATAATACAATACAAACATTAAAAACAATTAAAAGGATATATATTAATTTGGCCCCAATTTAAAATGACAGACCAGTTAAAAATGTTTTTAAAAAATGTTACGTTAAGCCAGCCCGGCTTGCTGGAAAAAGAAAGTTTTAAGGGCACGGTGGAAGGCACCGAGGTCTTGAATTCTCCTTATCTCTGGGGGCAGCTGATTCCAGAGGGTGGGTGCCCCCACAGAGAAGGCCCTCCCCCTGGGGGTCACCAGCCTACATTGTTTGGCTGAAGGCACCCCGAGGAGGCCCTCTCTGTGGGAGCGCACGGGTCGGTGGGAGGTCATCGATAGCAGCAGGCGGTCTCGAAGATAACTAGGTCCTATGCCATGGAGCGCTTTAAAGGTGGTGACCAACACCTTGAAGCGCACCCGGAAGACCACTGGGAGCCAGTGCAGCTCGCGCAGGAGCGGTGTTATGTGGGAGCGCCAGGCAGCTCCTGTAATTACCTGCGCGGCAGCATTCTGGAACAGTTGGAGCCTCCGGGTGCTCCTCAAGGGGAGCACCCGGATGATAATTACTTATCATCAAGCCACATCTTCTTATTCTTGGATTTATGCATTTGCTACTTTCTTTCCAGATGTTGGACTCCACACCCATGGATCCTCCTGTTGAAATTAGCCCATAATTCAAGCTGTCTATCTTATCAGACACTAATTGCAAACATTAAACAACAGCCAAATCAAGGAAGTACCAAAAAGAAAACAACGTTCCCATGACCCCTGTCAGGGCAAGACACTTGCATATAAATGAGCAAACTCTGCACCCTTCTAGAACTGATGATGTTACCTAGTTGAGTAATGAAATGTCTGCAAGAAAACAACCAAGCTCAAAGCACACCAAGGACCCAGTCCTTCTCCTCCCCTTCTCCTCCAGTCTGCAAATGCCACTCGTTTCCAGCACTGAATATGTTACCTAGTTGGATAATGAAATGTCTGCAAACAAACAAACTAACAAACAAACAAACAATCAAGCTCAGAGCGCACCAAGGACCCCACTGTTCTCCTCCTCCTCCTTCTCCTCCTTTGTGCAAACCTCACTCCCTTCTTGCACTGATGATGTTACTTAGTTGGGAAATGAAATATCAGCGAGAAAGCAGCCAAGCTCAGAGAGTACCAAGGACCGCCCCCCTCCCAGTCCTTTTCCTCCCCTTCTCTTCCACTCTGCAAATTCCACTATCTTCTAGCACTGATGATGTTCCCTAGTTGGGTAATGAGACATCTGCATGGAAGCAACCAAGCTCAGAGAGCACCAAGGACCCCACGGTTCAACCTTGAGTTACAAATATTCTCTTCTATTGCTTATTTGTTTCAATGGGTTGCTGGCTTGAATGCCCTCTGGACAAGATAAGGTAAAGGTTCTCCACACACACATATGTGCTAGTCATTCCTGACTCTAGGGGGCGGCGCTCATCTCCATTTCAAAGCCGAAGAGCCAGCACCGTCCGAAGATGTCTCCGTGGTCATGTGGCCGGCATGACTAAACACCAAAGGCACATGGAACGCTGTTACCTTCCCACCAAAGGTGGTCCCTATTTTTCTACTTGCAGTTTTTACAGGCTTTCAAACTGCTAGGTTGGCAGAAGCTGCGACAAGTAATAGGAGCTCACTCCCTTAGGCGGCACTAGGGATTTGAACCACTGAACTGCCGACCTTTCGATCAACAAGATCAGTGTCTTAGCTACTGAGCCACCGCATCCCGATCTGGACAAGATAGATGGATACAAAAATAAACAGAAGCCGCTTTCAAACAGAACTAGTAAGTACAACATTTTCTAGGATTCTCCATTGTAGTTTATTTCCATTACTTTACCGTGCCAGGGAAGTTAAAGAGTTAGGTTGACCTAAAACCAACTGGTAACTATTGCTTGTTAAATTTTAAGTACGTTCACACTTCTGTTAATATCTCCCCAAGGCAGCCATAATGAAGGCTTTATTATACGCCAGTTTATTTTAATTTAATCAATTATTTGATTGATTTTTGCTGTAAAAGGTACATAATTACTTGCCTAACATTCTTTAATTGTTAAAAATACGGCAATGAAGCATTTTAAATTTCCCTCAATTTTTTTCTCTCTGACCTTGTTGGATAGATTTTTACAACTTTTATTGCTATATGTTTGAAAGCTTTAGATTCCGAGCACAGCTCTTCCCACCTTCTACAAAACCTAGTCAGGCAGCTGAGAAATTCTTCTCTTATTTGCTTTATTTTGGGGGCTGGTTTTTAAAGCCGACCGACCATGGGTATATCTGAACACTGGGTCCTATCTAACAAAATGAAATTCAACATAGGGAAAATTAAAGTCTTACACTTAGGCAAGAAAAACCAAAAGTACAAATATAAACTGGGTGAAACCAGGCTTAATAGCAGTAACTGTGAGAGGGATCTTAGAGTCTTAGTGGACAACCAGTTCAATATGAGCCAACAGTGTGCAGCGGCAGCCAAAAAAGCCAATGCAATCCTAAATTGCATTAACAGAGGGATTCAATCAAGATCAAGTGAGATACTAATACCATTCTATAAAGCCTTAGTAAGACCACACCTGGAATACTGCATCCAGTTTTGGTCACCACACTATAAAAAAGATGTTGAGACTCTAGAAAGAGTTCAGAGAAGAGCAACCAAGATGATGAGGGGGCTGGAGGCTAAAACATATGATAAAGGAACTGGGCATGGCTAGTCTAGTGAAGAGAAGAACCAAGAAAGACATGATAGCAGTGTTCCAATATTTGGGGGGCTGCCAGGGAGAGGAGGAGGTCAAGCTATTTTCCAAGGCAGGTTAAGGCCAGACAAGGAATAATGGATGGAAACTGAACAAGGAGAGGTTCAATCTGGAAATAAGGAGACATTTTCTGACACTGAGAACAATCAACCCATGGAACAGAAGTTGCCTTCGGAAGTTGTGGGAGCTTCATCACTGGAGGTTTTCAGGAAGAGACTGGAACTCCCATTTGTCAGCAATGGTGTAGGATCTGCTTTGGTGGTGGGTTGGACTAGACGACCTACAAGGTCCTTTCCAACTCTGTTAATCTAAATCTAAAGGCAGGATAGTATTCGCCATTATCCAAGGGATCAATGACTAAAACCTCAAGAACCAGTGCAATCTTCTGAATAAGTACTGAATAACTATTATAGAGAGAGAGATTGTTTTCAAATTACGATAATAATTGACCCCAAAGTTTCTGTTGCTCAGTGAAACATTTGTTAAGTGAGTTTGTCCCATTTTATGACCTTGCTTGCCACAGTTGTTAAGTGAATCACCGCAGTTGATCAATTAGTTGAATGAATTCCAGGTAGCCCCTGACTGACAACTGTCATGGATCCTGCTCATAGGATCCTAACTCATGATGCTCATAAAATGGGCCACTCACTTGACCGACATTATTTTATGACCTTTTATGTCTAGTCTGGAGAAAAGAAGGACGATGGGTGACACAATACAGTCTTCCAGTATTTGAGGGCTTCCACAAAGAAGAGGGGTGGGGGGTCAACTTATTTTCCAAAGCACCAGAAGGCAGGACAAGAAACAACAGATGGAAACTAATCAAGGAGAGAAGCAACCTGTAATTAAGGAGAAACTTCCTAACCATGAGGACAATTAACCAGTGGAACAACTTGCCTGAAGAAGTTGTAGGTGCTTCGTCACTGGAGGTTTTTAATAAGAGATTGGACAGCCACTTGTCTGAAATGGTATAGGGTCTTCTACTTGAGCCAAGGGTTGGATTAGAAGACCTCCAAGGTTCCTTCCAGCTCTATTCTGATTGATTGATTGATCCACAAGGATGAAGGTCCGCCAGCATCTAGAGCTGGAGGGTGAGTGTGACATGAAGTTTCCTCATGTAGTTTCAATTATCAAACAAATCCTGCAGAGTTCTTGCTCATTCGCTCCCAAGATTGCTCAGTTCCTAAGCAATGAAAAGGAAGAACGAGAAAAGGAAAGAAAATATTGCACTTAAGAGAAAGTCTTCATACTTAACTTAGCTACTTAGCAGTCTACCTAATTAGACAAATCAGAATATATCAAATTAGGGAGGGAGAAAGAGAGGAGAGAATGCAAATGTGTTCAGGTTTCAAGTGAAGGGATCAAACAATTTAGCAGTTCGTAGGACAGGATTAGTAAAGGGGATGCAGTGGCTCAGTGGCTAAGATGCTGAGCTTGTCGATCAGAAAGGTCGGCAGTTCAGCGGTTCGAATCCCTAGTGCCGCATAACAGAGTGATCTCCCGTTCCTTGTCCCAGCTTCTGCCAACCTAGCAGTTCGAAAGCACGTAAAAATGCAAGTAGAAAAATAGGGACCACCTTTGCTGGGAAGGTAACAACGCTCCGTGTGTCTTCGGCGTTTAGTCATGACAGCCAGAGGTGGTATTCAGCCGGTTCGTACCAGTTCAGGCGAACCAGTAGCGGAGATCGCTGGTGGGCCCGCCTACCCGCCTCGGCTCTATGATGTCCTATTTAGGCATGTTTTCGAGGCCAGGCGTATGCATAGAACGTGTGTGAGTGAGAAAAATGCATGCACGGAACGCACGTATGGGGGAACCAGTGGTAAGAAAATTGGAAACTCACTACTGATGCCAGCCACATGACCACGGAATCATCATCAGACAGCGCTGGCTCTTCTGCTTAGAAACAGAGATGAGCACCAGCCCCTAGAGTTGAGACTGACTAGCAATTATGTGTGAAGGGAACCTTTACCTTAGTACAGGATTACTTCTTCTTAGAAAGTTTTACAAACTTGAATCAGGCTAGTAGTGTACCCTGGAAATGACATCTCCTAGCTACAATCCTTCCATCCTTTACAATTCAAAGAAATATGAATCTCTTTTTTCTGCGAGACAGAAAAGCGAGACCGTTATTAAGTGAGTTTTTCTCCATTTTATGACCTTTCTTGTCACAGTTGTTAAGCCAACCACGGCAGGTGTTAAGTTAGTAACACGGTTGTTAAGTGAATCTGGCTTCCCCATTGATTTTGCTTGTCAGAAGGCCGCAAAAGGGGATCACATGATCCTCGGGGTCAGATGCTTGGCAACATGAGACAGTTGCCAAGCATCTGAGTTTTGATCACGTGACTGGGGGGGGATGCGGAGATAAGTGTGAAAAATGTTTTCAAAGCTGTTGTAACTTCAAGCAGTCGCTAAGTGAACTGTTGTAAGTCAAGGACTACCTGTAAGATTAAGTGAAGACTACACAGCCATCTAAGTTGGATTCCTACGCTGAGCTGAGCTGAGACTTGATGATGTGGTGAGAACGAATGAGAACTTGGAATGAATTAATATACAACATAGTCTACAGAAGTGGCCAAAATTGTGGAGACCTATTGGGAAAAGTGTATTTTCTAAAACTAGCTAATAACACCACTTTTCTTTGGAGTAGTACCATAAAATTATATATCAATGGAAAGATAATTTCATCAAGAATGTAATGTAGTAACTTTTATGAAGGATTTGCTATTAGAATAGCAGTTACAGTATAAAGAAGAAAAGTGAAACACGTAGAAAAAACGAGATATACAAAAATTATATCAGTTGTGTCAGTTAATACTTAGTTGGGTAAACTTTAGTATGAATTACGGCCTTACAAGGTCTTCCCATGGAGCGAACCAAGCCTTTTAGTTCTGCAGCTGTTATCATGTGAAACCAAGATTGAATGGTGGCTTCTATTAACTGGGTTTTATTGCTGGGTCGCTTCTGACTAACCAGTTTCTTTAGTCGGCTCCATAGATTTTCAATTGGGTGAAGGTCTGGGCTATTCCGAGGCCATTCCAGCAGTGGAATAGGATTATCTTCAAATTGCCCCCCCAAAAAGTGGTGTTATTAGCCATAAAACCTCAAAAATACACTTTTCCCAAAAGGTTTCCACAATTTTGGCCACTACTGTATGATTGATTTACATAAATATTTCACTTAATGTTAGGCATATGTTTATTTCATGGCCTCCATTCCAACTGTAGAATTCTATGAACCAATTTTGACCTACCTAAAACATATATAGCCATAGATTTCACTATATAAATTTTAAACCTTTTATGGAATATTATGCACAGATAGACAGACAAAGTACTACAAGTGTTTTCTCAGTTATACCGTGCAACTAAAATAGGCCTTCGTTCGCGATAAATGTATCAATGATGTATGATATGTTCAACACATTGGAACATGACTCTTACTATGGTTAATGAAACGGTGCACGTGTTACTTATTTTAACAACTGTTAGCATGTCTCTGGGATTCTTATCAATCTGAACTACAAGCAGAAAGAATCACACAACCAGAGTTTTAAAATGTATTAGTAATGGTTAAATTAGCATTTGCTAATGATTTGAAAGTTCAGCATTACCACCAAAAAGAGAATGGCTAATGGCGGTTTGGGAGTTAATAAAAGTGGTTTAACAAACTTTACGAGTAAGAGGATCGTGTAAGAAATATGCGGGCACTACCTTTTGCAGGAAGTAGTAATAGAATATCTGATGAAATGAAATTATGCAACTGATTAAGGGAAGTTGGAGGACAACTTCAATTTAAAAAGGCTGCTCTAGAAATACGATACCGTTCACTGAAGACCAGATCGTGGTGATTTCTCAATTCTTGTTTTTTTTTTTACTCACAGTATTTTAGAATTGCTCTACTTCTTGCAATGTTTGATATTGTCAGTCCTGCCACAACTTAAACCTCTAAGTAAAAACGATCCTTGGCTCTGTTCATTGAGAAAGGCATAGTTTTATTAGAGATCAAGTGTAGTGCAGTAATGCAAAACCAGAACTGAGAATTGCGCACCAAATCCACTAAATTCTACTTTTTGTCAGGGTTCCAAGTCACATACCCATAGCAAACCAAAATCTGAGGCAGGTGATTTCCTCAAAGAATAGGTTTACTGGATATGTCATATTGGCACAGGCTGGTGAAAACCGACTCTGAATATTCCCGCAGTTTTCATCTAATTAAAATTGAAAGTTTGTTACTTTCTCAAAACAATCAGTCTCATGGTCCAATCAGGATACTGTCCAGTTGCTAGGTGATTCCAATCCTCTCCTTCTGAGCACCTGCCAGAATGTCCTTGGTTCCCAAGAGAAAGCTTGCATGCACGAGGCAGGGTATATGGGTGGGGGTGCTCGCATTGCATTTTGGGGTTTTTGGCACATGCGCGTGCATTCGAGCTCATGCTCTTTGGGGACTCGGCACCAAAAAGGTTAACCATCACTGTTCTATTCTATTCTAATCTTCCCCAGATTTTCACTTCCGAGAGAAAACAAAATATGGAAAATTCAGAGGAAAGCACCCTGCTCTGTTTAACGAGGAAAAAGAGACAAGAAGATTGCAATCATTTTATATCTTATAAAATCTTGCAAAATCTCAATTCCCACCCCACTCTGGGGCCAGCCAGAGGTGGTATTTGCCAGTTCTCCAGGCTACTCAAAATTTCTCTTACCGGTTCTGCAGAACCTGTCAGAACCTGCTGGATTTCAACCCTGATCACAATGTACAATATCTTCCAGACACTGATGGGGAAAAAAACATTGCTCAGAGAATCTCTGGAAAAGTTCCATCCTCATTTGTCTCCTGCAGGCATCACTGAGAAGTCCAACCTAACTCTGCTCGTTTGTTGTGACCCAGGCCCAAGTAACTAGTAGGAAAATCAGTCCGTGAGAAAACAAACAAACTTTATTCGAACAGCTGAGAATTACTTCATTCCCAGCATCGTTCAACTAAATTAAAGCAAATTCCTCCCAACACAAATTCCTCAGTCCTATCTCAAACCTTGGTCCAATTAGGCAAACTGCCAAAGGCCTTTCTTGGCAAACGTTCAGAAGTCACAGATACAAAAATAAATACAAGATGTAGACGAAGAAAAAGACAAAGCTACCAACGTTGTTTTCCAGCAAAGCTGGAAGTGGCCTGAGCCTGAGTGGCATAGGAGGCTAATGCCTCCTACTAAGGCAGCATTTAACATCCAGCTGCCTGCAATTACTGCGAGTTCAATTCTCACCAGGCTCAAGGTTGACTCAGCCTTCCATCCTTTCTAAGGTGGGTAAATTGAGGACCTGGTTTGTGGGGGCAATAAGCTGATTTTGTATAAATATACAAAAGTATGAAGGCTATTGCTCAACGCATTGTAAACCGTCCTGAGTCTCCGGAGAAGGGCGGCATATAAATCAAATTAAAAAAAAAAAAAAAAAGCTCAAACGCCATTGCTGGTCTGTTTTAAGCCTTATGGTAGGGGCCAATCATCTCTTGGCCCTACTCCTGAGTTGTCCTCTTTGCTTGCTTTTGCCTTCTGGCAGCTCTTCTCATGTGTGCATTAGGAATAGGCTGCTCCTGTTCCTCTGCCTCACTCCTATCAGTCTCTGAAGGCTCTGGAGTCCGCACCTCACTCCCCAATGGCCCTGGCCCCATCTCTGCTTCTGACACAGAGTCCTCATCCGGGCCTTCCCCAACCTTCCAGCCTTTTCTTTTATAAAGAAAATGATGTTGTGGTCCGCCAGCAGCCTGCAGAACTGGCAGCAGAGTCGGACAGCGATGAGGCTGAGGAAGAACATGGGCCAGTCCTGGAGTCCTATATAAACTTTTTTATTTTTTAATTTTTTACAAACATAACAATGCATGAATACTGTGGCACCTCTGTGTCCAACATTCTAATACAAATAAAACTAGTCAAATTAATCATAAATTTTGGGAACTAGACAGTGGAAGAGGGTGGAAGTGGGAGAAATACCCAGATTGAACAGCCAAGAAGCAGATTCTGACAGAGATAGAGATCTAGGAGAGGAATTTGGGAGGCAAGTAAAAAAAAAAAAGGATAGCAACTAAAATATTGAAGCGAGCAAGAGACGATGGATAAACAATTTCTCTTTTTTGTTGTTCTGATTTGCTTTCCCTTTTCTCTCTCTTTATTTTCTTTTCTTTTCTTTTTTTTTAGGTAAGTAATATGATTAGAAGTTAGGTAGGATAGAAAGAAAATGTTTTAGTAAAAGGTGATATGATTAAAAGTTAGAATAAGTGATGGAAATAAAAAAAGGGGGAATGTTAGTGTCTACCCTTATATAATAAAACAAAAGTAACAATAAGAAACAGAGAACAAGGTGGCTGGAGGGACTCACTGAAGCAGTCGGCGTGAGCTTAAATGGACTCCAGAGGATGGTAGAGGACAGGAAGGCCTGGAGGAATGTTGTCCATGAGGTCACGATGGGTCGGACACGACTTCGCAACTAACAACAACAACAAAACAATAAGACAGAATAATTGAATGATGACAGATTGCAACTTAATACAATTGTGTATCCTTATTAGAAATACATAAATTGATTGAATCTAATAATTATGATTAATTTGACTAGTTTTATTTATATTAGAATGTTGGAGTCTGCTCATTTTCTAAATCCCATTTTTTATTTGAGTCACCTGCCTGGTGCTATCTAGAAGGAAAACAAAGTCTTGAATCTTTGTTCTTTCCTCTTCTTTCGGTCATTGAATAAACCCAGAGTTATCACGCTTGTTCTCCTAGGCCAGTGGTGGTGAACCTTTTACTCACCAAGTGCCGAACAGATACGTGTTTCGCGTGCTATGCACGTGTGTGTGCCATCCGCGCCTAATGCGCAGCTCCTCCATGTGCTGCACGCACAACCGCACCATCTGCGCAAGCGCACAGCTTTCACACGTGCCCACCATGCACTGCGTACACAACCACACCAGCTTTCATGTGTGCCCCCCACCGTGCGCTCCATGCGCAATCGCACAATCTATGTATGCACATGGTTTTCATATGCAATGCACATGCGTGAACATTAACTGTGCATGCCCACGCTGCAAAACAGTACTCTTGCGCACATGCGCAAACGCATACCAGCTGGGTCCCCTGAATTGTGCGCATGCGCACCAGAGGCCCGAACACCAGCTGGGTCGCGCACACATGCGCAGCTGCAGATGAGTTGGGCGACAGCTTGTGTGCCCGGAAAAATGGTTCTGCATGCCACTTCCAGCACGCATGCCATAGGTTTGCCATCACGGTCCTAGGCTTTTGAGACTGGGAACACGTGAAGGTTTTTTTGTGTGTGATTTATGATTTGCTATTTTCCAGGTTGCTGGGATTTGGATTTTAATTGGTTTTAGCTGTTTTATTGGTTTGGAAAACAGTTGTTGAAAAGCTGTTAAAATCCATAAAACGCGGGAAAGCAAGCAAGCCAGCCAAGGGAAAATCAGAATGTTCGGAAAGGTGTTCTCGGTGGCCATTCTGCACAGGTAGGGCCCCCTCTGCTTTATGGACTTGTTTGTATGCAAGACTGAACAAAGGAAGCTCCAAGTCCTGCATTCGAAAAGCAGTCAGCAATCTCTTTTGAGGCTGTGCCTCATGGGAGTCTCTCCGTCTTCATTCAGTAACAGTTGCATGTAAATCTGTTTCCCAATTTCAGGAAAGCTCACCTGCGGCTTTCGTACAACCGTTTCCATGAAGTTCTCATGATGTTCCATCAAGTGACAAGGAGTTAACTCAGCCTAAATGAGACCTCTTTTACACTGTATCCTATAGAATAGAATGGAAAGGAATGGAAAGGAAAGGAAAGGAAAGGAAAGGAAAGGAAAGGAAAGGAAAGG